>VDFB02366832.1:0-124631 GCA_007258455.2 Sequoia sempervirens | reverse complement strand
TTGACACAAAGAGTTGACCAAGTTGCTTACGTACTAACCTAGATTTTGTGATTTTGACGTTTTGAGTTTTCACTTTTCACCTGCTAGACTTGTTTCTGACTGTTTCACCAAAGGTTGGGGATGATGATTGATTTATTGTGAATGATGTTATTGTGAGTGAAAGTGAGATGGGACGGATGGATTTTTTAAAATATTTGGATGTTTTGATGTTTTGAAATATTTTGATGTTGTTTTTGATATTTTTCAATATTTTTCATATGTTTTGATTTTTGAATTTTCCAATCTATTGGGGTTTTCTGAGATTTTGACCAAGAGACTAACCTAAGGGCCTATCCTAGGGGCCTTGGGGGTTGATCAATAGATTAGCCTTGCCTATGTTATACACATGGAGACCACGTAGTTTGAATGATGACTTGACTGATTTACAGATGAAGATATACATGATGAAATGCCAGTTTATTATGGCGAACTCCTAAAGGATTGACCTAAGTATCTCGGGGGATGATCAAAGATCAACCTTTCCTACGTTCAAGGCTCAGAGACCCGTAGTTCAACAAGACGACTCTATTTTTTGATGTTTTCACATTTTTACCTGTTTTGGGATTTTGATATGTTTTGAATGTTTTTGGATTTGCTGATTTTCTGATGTTTTTTTATTTTTGTATTTTACAACTTCAAGAATATACACGAATCGGATCCGATGAGAACATGCCCACAGTATGATGTAATAGACTACTCCAATAAAGGTAGGACAAACTGACCTTGGGAATGGGCCGAGTAGTACTAGGAGGGATCATGATACAAACACAAGACCAAGCTATGATGCAGATTTTCAATGGATGGGTGGCAGATGGAGATTTGAATATGATGGATGATGGAAGCGTAATGGATGGATGATGTAGAATGAGCTGCGAAGATCCTAGTGGATGGAAAGTGCTTATTTACACAAGGCACCTGTTTGCCAGGTTTTAACCAAGGTTCCTGTCCAAAGTGCCACCGAAGTGGTTTTCACTAGAGCACGATTTTTCTCTTTACTTTTTTTGAACATTTTTCTGATTTTTTTTAGATTTTTTTCTTTTTTGATTTTTTTGTTGTCACCAAGATGCGTGTTCACCAAGTTTTCATTGTGGTGACCATTTTTTCAAGAAATTTTCTAATTTTTTGATTTTCTAGGGTTCTATATCTTGAAAGATTTAGGCATAAAACTTTTTGAGATGAGAGTTGTTCATGGGCTCTTGCAAAGGTTCCCCTTTGGGTGTTGATAACTGATATTCCTTTGACTTATAGCTTGTTGTGATAACAAATGGTCCTAACCAATTGGGTTCAAATTTTCCTTTGTTGTTTGGATTTAAGAAGTTCTTCTGATTCTCCTTTAATACCAATTCTCCAACTTGGAAAGTCCTACTTCTGAATTTATTGTTATAGCTCCTCTTAAGTCTGTTCTGATAGACTTGCAAATGATTTAAAGTGTCTATACACCACTCATCCAGTAGCTCTAGCTCATTCAGTCTTGATACTCAGTATTCTTCATCCGTGATGAGGTTTTGCAGTGATATTCTTAGTGATGGGAGCTCGATCTCAATGGAAAGTATGGCTTTTGATCCATAGACTAGGGAGAAGGGGGTGGTGTCAGTGGGTGTACGAATGCTAGTTTGATAGGCCTAGAGGGCAGGATTGAGCTGCAGATGCCAGTCATGACCTGTGTCATTGAATGTTTTCTTGACGATCTTTAAAATGGTTTTATTTATGGCTTCTGCTTGGCCATTTCCTTGGGGATAATATGGGGTGGAGAAGCGATGTTGGATTTTGAATTTGTATCAAAGATCATAGACATCTTGATTCTTGAATGGTGTTCCATTATCTGAGATAATAGCTTGGGGAACACCGTATCGACATATGAGATAGTTCAGAATGAACTTTGATATTTGCTTCCTTGTTATATAGGTCATTGGTATGGCTTCAACCCACTTGGTAAAGTACTCAGTGGCGGTTATGATGAACTTATAGCCATTAGATGAAGTGGGAGTGATTTTTCCGATGAGATCGAGCCCCCACTGTGAGAAGGGCCATGGTGTAATGATGGGATGGAGCTCTTGAGTTGGAGCATGGATGAGGTCCCCATGCTATTGACATTGTAGACACCTTTTGACGTAGTTGTGTGCCTCTTTCTCCATAGTGGTCCAATAATACCCCATCCTCAACAGTTTCTTGGCCAAGGTCATTCCACTCGAGTGCGAACCAAAAATCTCGTTATGCACCTCAGTTAAAACAGTTAAGGCTTCGTCAGTATTAAGGCAGTGTAATAAGGTTCCCTCTATGCTTCTACGGTATAAGGTATTTCCTAGAATGACAAACCTAGAGGATTTTTTAATAAAAGTTCTTTTTAAGCTTGAGGGTAAGTTAGCAGGTAAGACACCTATTCGTAGGTAGGTATAAATGTCATGATACCAAGGATCTCCAGGACCAACAATTTCATACACAAATTCTGAGTCTGGTACCTTGAGTGCAGGCACAAGAAGCTACTCTACCAAGAATTCATGTTTTAGGACGTTGCAAGGGATTTCTAGTAAGGATCCAATTGTTTCCATGGTGTCTGCAGCTCTATTGTTTTCTCTAGGAATTTACTCGAATGTGATCTCGATGAAGGATTATTTGAGAGTCTCCACCAGTTTCTTGTATGGAGTTAGCTTATTATCCTTAGACTAGTGTTCACCAATTAATTGATTTATTATCAGTTGAGAGTCTCCGTATACTTTGAGGGCCATGATGTGCCACTGCAATATTATTCTAAGGCCTATGGTTAAAGCCTCATATTCTGCAATATTGTTGGTGCAAGGGAATGGTAATTTATATGATCTAGGTATGCAGTCCCCCTATGGGGTGATAAAGAATAAATCGACTCTTGATCCATGTTGTGTGTATGAGCCATCAAAGTAAAGTTTCTAGTGGTCGGCTATGTTGAGATTGAAGATGGATTTTTCTGGAAACTATAAGATGAGAGGATTCTCTGAATAGATTGGAGCTTTTACAAGTTGATCTAAGATAACTTGGCCTTTAATTGCTTTCCACTCCACATATTCAATGTCATAATTTGATAGTATCATGACCCATTTGGTCATTCTTCCAGTGAGCATTTCTTTTGACAATAAGTAATTAAGAGGGTCAATTTTGGCAATGAGTTTTATTTTGTGTGCTAGCATGTAATTTCTGAATTTTTGTGAAGCAAACACTACTACTAGACATGCTTTTTCAATGAATGAGTAGTTTAACTCATGCCCCACCATTGTTCTGTTGATATAATATATGGCCCTTTTTGTCCCATTTTCATCATGTTGAGCTAGAAGACCACCAAGGGTTGTTGTTGTTGCTGACACATAGAGAATTAATGGATTTCTTGGGATCGGTGGCATGAGGACTGGTGGTGTAAGCAGATATTCTTTGATCTTATTGAAGGCTTCTTCACACTTGTTATCCCACTTGTATGCTACTCCCTTGTGAAGTAGGTGGGAGTATGGATTCTATTTATCTGCCAACTGTGCTATGAACCTTCAGATGGACTGAAGCCTGCCTTGGAGACCTCTCAATTGTTTCAATGTTTTGGGTGCCTCCATATGAAGGATTGCTTTTACTGTAGTAGGGTCTACCTCAATACCTCTCATTGACACTATGTATCCTAACAACTTTCGTGATTGTACACCCAAGATGCACTTCTTTGGATTTAATCAGACCTTGTATTCCTCCAACCTGTAGAAAATAGTACTCAATTTTGCTATATGATCCTTCCTCTTTCTAGATTTGGATAGTATGTCATCGATATAATCTTCGACAGTTTTATGGATCATGTCATGGAAGATTAACATCATGACTCTTTGGTATGTTGCTCATGCATTCTTCAAGCCAAATGGCATCATATTCCAATAGTAAGTCCCCCATGGACAAGTGAAGGCCGTTTTGTGTTGGTCTTTTTTAGCAATCATTATCTACTTGTATCTCGAGAAACCATCCATCAAGGAAATCATTTCGTGCCCCGCCATCATGTCTACGATCATGTCAATGTTGGGCAACCAGAAATCATCTTTTGGACATGCTTTGTTTAAGTCCCTAAAATTTGTACAAATTTTGATGCCCCCATCGGGTTTTGAAACAGGAACTAGGTTTGACACCCATTCTAGATAGTCATTTGGTCGAATGAATCCTATGTCCAGTAGCTTTTTCAATTCCATTTTGACTAACAGGGCAATCTAAGGGTGCATTTTCTCAAGTTTTTGTCAGATAGGCTTTGCTTCAAGATATACTACTAAGTGATGAACTACAATCTCTGGGTCAAGCCCAGACATTTCGACTTAGCTCCATGCAAAATTAACTTGTCTTTCTCTCAAGAAGGTTGCTAGGAGCTCTTGTTCCTCTAATAGTAATGACTCCGCATAAAATATGATGTGTGATGTTTCCTCTGTTCCTTGGTTGATTAGACTACATTTTTCTACTAGAATTGTTGATTTTTCTTGATGAAGAGTTTTGAAAGGAAGATTGAATCCCCCATCCTTAGGTGCCTTAGAGAGGTTTTCACCATTGGATGCATCCTTTATTTTTAATTTTTTGTTGTCAAAGAGTGCCACATTGTGGTTTTCACTTAAGGACTTAGAAATTATTCTTAATTTCTCACTTTTGCGACTGAGGGATTCAATTGTTTCCCCATAATAGGCATGTGTATCTAGCTCAATGATGAATCTTTCTTTGTGATCCCAACATGAAATATTATCCCACAGTCCCATGAATTCTAAGAGCGCCTCATCATTTTCGAATGTGTCAAGAATTGATGGTCCTCGTTGGTCATAATCGATGAGTTGAGGGTAGACTAGACAGATTTCATGATTTTGGTTTTCAGACTCATAAGATAGAGTTCTAATCATGAGAAGGGTGGTATCCTCAAAGAGTTTGGGTACATTGGTTATGGGATCCTCATCATCACTGCTATTATATACATTAGTTATGTCAAAAGTAAAATTATCTAAGACACAACCAGTGGATATAGGTAAGCGAAGTTCAACTGGTGTTGGTTCACGAGGAGTCTTGACTACTTTAACTGGGGGACCTCATCCATGTATGGTTATACTTAGAGGGGAACATTCGAGGCCAATATTTCTCATTCGCATCTCAGGAATGAGGGGTATTATAAGTCCATTGTCGTTTTGCCCAAGTTTCTGGTTTCTTTCATAGCCCATTGCGAGCATCATTTGCAAACCTTTACTTCTATCATCCATTTATAGATTAGATGTTGGTCTATCATATTGATATAGGAGATGAGATGGGTCCTCCTCTATGACTTCTCAATCGAGATCCCCCCAACTTTTGAAGTTGGGATATTCAGGGGATGTTTGGGAAGTGGAGGCTTGATTTGATTGTGGACGTCCTTGTGATCTAGGAGATTGTGGTAACTCTCCTACCATGAAGGAATTTTTGGGAATCATATAGTTTCCGCAACTATTGTCCTAGATGATGAATTTGATATTAGAGACACTGGGGTTTGTAGGAATGACAGTTGTCTCTGTCGTAAAAGTGGAGGCGAGAGTGGTTGGATCAATGTACAGTGTTGATGGGCCTTCATCATTTTTAGGTACTTGAGGTATTTTGTAGTATTTTGCATCAAGGTTCTTGCAGTAGGAGAATGGTTCAGGATCTCCATGGATGGTGATCTCTTGTCCTTCATATGTGAATTTGACACAATAATGGAAGGTTGATGCTATTGCTTGCATTGCATGGATCCATGGATGTCCTAGGAGAATGTTATAGGGCAAATCGAGATCCAGGACCTGATAGGCAATTTCCATGATAGCTGGCCCTACTTGAATAGGGATTTGGATTGTGCCTTGGGACACTTTCTTGATCATCATATGCTTTTATTGTAATACCTTTTCCTTTGTTGATGGAATCCTCTGAGATTTTTAGGTTCTTAATGAGCTTGAGGGAACAAATATTCAAGCCTGCACCTCCATCCACCAAGAATTGCTTGACTTTATTTTTCTGCACTAGGACTTCTAAATGGAGTGCACGATTATGAGATGGTTGAGCGGGAAAATCTTGGTCGGAGAATGTAAGGAGATTCGAGGTAATGATGTTTTTGACCATAGCTTGGAATTGTTTCGCATCAAGATCTGCAGGGACAATGGATGAAGCCAATGCTTCCTCAAGGATTTTCTTGTGGGTGGATGAGATTTTTAATAACTCCACGATGGAGATTTGTGTTGGGGTTCTTTTTAGCTGATCAAGGACATTGTAACCATTGGGAATAGATCTGGGTTTGGGTGCTCTCTTTGGCTGGGAGGATCTTGCGATGGTAATTTTGTTGCCTCTTGTGGTGACTCCACAATCGGCATGGGCTCCTTTGATGGTGATGGTAGCGCAGTAGTCATCTAGGGATGCGATGACACGGTCATACACATGATTCACGTTCTTGAAGGTTCCTTTCCCCTTATCAGTGTTATTGTTCCCTTTATTGTTATGGTTAGGCATCAAATTCGTGTATATTTTGAGATTCTGATTTCCTGTTGGTTGTTCCACATTGATGATTCTTTGATCAATGAGGTCTTGGACTAGGTTCTTTAACCTCATGCAAATGTTAGTGGTGTGCCCTTTGATTTTATGGAAATTGTAGAGCTGATTTTTATTGTACCAAGGAGGTTTAACATCTAGTTATTGGTAGTTCTCATAGGTGTGAATCTTGATGAGGTTTTCGTTTATTAGTTTCTCCATGATGACTTCAAGTGGTTCCCCAAGGGCGGTGTACTTCTGCTTGGTGAAGTTCTTGTTTCGCTGGGGTGGTCCCCTTTGATCATTGACATTATTGATTGCTTGATTGTTTGGTTGTTGTGTTGTTGTGTTCATTGGATGGTTGTTTTGACAATGGTTTTGGATTTTTTTTTGTGGTGTGGGTGTGTTTTGCTGAGGGGAACTGATGACAACTTTGGCATCGATGACACCATTGTTGGTAACATTTTTGTTTCTTTCCCATGTGTGAGGTTTGTCATTATAGCTTGTAGATGGGTGATTATTTTGTTGTTCGGGATATGAAGTTGATCCTCCAGGTTGTGTCATAAGGGCTCGTTCGATGTTGAGCGCCTTGGAAATCAATTGATTATACGTGGTGATCCGTTGGACTTTGAGGTGGAAGGATAAGAGGCCGTCAAGGTTGGATATGATAGTGCACACTTGTTGTTCCTCAAGCATGACCCATTTGCTCTGATTGGCATTGGATCACCATCATTGTAGAAATAAAGCAAATGATTCATTCTTACCTTGTTTCAGAGCCGATAGTTCCTCTAGACTGACATTCATGGCGATATTGCATGTGTAGTTTTTGATGAATGCGTCTATGATTTCTTGGAATGTCTTGATGCTTGTAGGTAGGCAAGAGAACCATTCCATGGTGTGGCCAGCTAGGCTCCTAGGAAATAGGCGCATTAGATAGGTATCGTCATACGCGACTTCCATGCAATGAACCTAGAATTATTTGATGTAATATTTAGGGTTTCCTGTCCCACAGTACTTGTCAAACTCATGGATCTCAAATCCCTTTGGGAATGGTTTCATCACAAGGCTCCTGTCAAACAGATAAGGACACAAGTTGCTAGATGTTTTCATGGTTTGCCTTGATTGACTATAGAGCATTTGTTGTGAGAGTAATTTGATTTGTGTTGCGACATCATTTTTCGGATCAGGGGGTGGGATGAGAGTGTTCTGAGGTGGTTCGCTTGTTGATGGATGGGTGGATTGGTTGATGTGTTGTTTGGTGGTATTTGCAAATTTTGTTGAGCCATGTATGCTTGTACTTGCTATTGTATCAACAATGCTTGTTGTTGGTCTTGTTGTTGTTGTGCCAGGATTGCCTATTGTTGAGCCTATTGTTGTTGTTATGCCAACAACACTTGTTGTTGAGCCGCTAACTAGGCTGCTTCCTACTATTCTTGATATTATTTCAATGCTTGTTGATGTGCTCGATATTGCGCTGCTTGTTGTTGTGCAAGATACTATGCTTTTTCTTGTGCTTGTTGTGCTTGATATTGGGCTTGAGCTTGAGCGTGCGTTTGAGCTCATTCCTGAGCTTGAGTTTGTGCTTGTGTGGATTGAGCTTGAGCCTAAGCTTGTGCAACTTGTTGTTGTTGTTGTTGCAATAAGACTTGGGCCTGGGCAGCTTGTTGTGCTTGTAATGCAGCTTGCATAGCTTGAGCAACTTATTGAGCAACTAGTTGTGCGTCTTGTTGAGTAGCTAGTTTCACGGCTTGTTATTTTTGTACTTGCAGGAATGTCTTTTGATAGGTAGCTTGTTGAGTGGCTTGCAATGCAATACTATATTGGCTTGATGTATTGGAGCTTGGTGGTGGTGGTGGTGGAGGTGGATTCAAAATGGTGCTTGTTGTGGTGGTGAGAGGCACTGTCGTGTTGATGTTTGGGGTTTGATTGGTAAATGGTGTGATTGATGTAGTTGGTCCTTGAGAGACCATGTTTTATGATGTTAGGGGGGTGGTTGATGATGTGATGGTGGTGGTATGTGTTATCAGGGTAGTTTCCATCTATTGTTGTGATGTCAATGAAAAGTTTTGAGAGTTTGATGTGATGCTTTGATTGATGTTCGGGATGTTGATTTGATTTTGATTGATATTTGGTAAAGGGGGAAGCCCTAAACCAAGAAGTGGTGTAGATGATGATGGAAATGGTGTAAGTGGTGAAAACGTGAGGGATGTGATCTCTTGAGGAAATGATGTAGTGTCAAAAATGCCCCCTGGTCCAAACATGTCACCTTCTCCTTCTGAGGTTATGGGAAGAGAGATTTATGGTGTTGCATGAAATGATGATGATGTGGGTCATTTGGATCATGAAAGGTGAGAGGGACATATGGATGTGATGGATTTTTGGGTATGGTTTATTCCAAGGTGGTGTTTGTGTCCAAATCCTGATTGTTGACAAGGGGGTGTGTTTGTATAGCATTGAGAAATGCACTTCGCTTGTTAACACTAGGTTGAGTTGGAGCAATGGATGTTGTGATTTGCGAGATGTTTTGAGTGATATTTTGGGATGGGGGTGTAGATGAGATGGGGAGGGTGGATGAAATTGGAGGCATGACCTCTAAGGATGGTTCCACTATAGAGCTCACATCGAAATCAAAAGGTAGTTTAGCCCCTTTCTTTGCTAATTCGAGCATGTATAGTGAAGGGTTGAGTCTCATCATGATATTGATAATCTTATGGTTCTTCAAATTTTGAATCATTTCGGTGATTTCCTCGTGTGACATTCCAAAGGGATTATTGGTAAGATCCTTTACCTCCTCTTGAGGGTTTTGTGATGATGAAGGAAAGTTGATTAGAGGATTACTTGATTCAATAGGATTTCTTTCAGAATTTGTTTTACTTAGGTCACTTGTAGTGGATGTTTCTTTGTTGGCTTCCATGTTCCTCTTGTGTTGAGATCTAGTTTGCACCATAAAATAGGGATCAATTTTGAATAATATGGGAGATGAATCTCTAATTCTTTAGATTGATTAATTCTTAGGCACAAAAAGATAAAATTTAGGATGTTTTTTAAGGATTAAAGGTGATATGATGGGGATGATGTAAAAGATGGATGATGTGGATGTTTGACCTTTTGAGAAATCTTGAGGGGATGCTAGACTTTTTAGGACTTTTTGGATTTGTTTTGGATTTTGGATTGGCCTTGATTTGATTTTTGGTTTGCTTTTCTTTTGGATTTATGAACAAATAGACCCTAAGATGTTGGATGATTATCTAAGAGGTAGATTTTCTCAAAGGATGATAATTTGAATATGTGTAGGGAGAAGGATGCATCTACCCACACATATTCAAACAAGATGATAATTTAACCAAGCATATGGAGAAGGATGTATCTACATATACCTAGCTAAACAAGATGGTTTGATAATTTGACTAAGCATATGCAAAAGGATGCATCTACACATACCTAGCCAAAGATGATTTGATGTTTTGATTCAAAGATTTCAAGGATTTTGCTTCAGGGAATTGATGATTTTTATTTTTTCCAAAAAGCCTAGCATGGAGGATAATTTCAAGATTTTTCAAAAGATGATGGTGAGGTGATTTTGGTTCAATGAATTTTTTTGATTTTGATCCTAGGATGTACCTAAAAAGAAACTTGTTTACTAGACCTTGGTATTGAAGAACATACAATACTTCTAAGGACCTCTATAACTAAGAAGTGGTTCAAATTGAGCATAGATTTATGGATTGTTCAAAGGAATGAGTATATATAACATTGTGAATTTTTTGCTTATTTTGCTATGTTGCTTTTGATTGCACTTCCTAATGTATTTCTTGATGACCTTTTGAGTGTGACTCCTAAATTTTGAACTTTTGCTCAAGGACTTTTGTTTTGGGATTTTGACTTTCTTAGAAATCGTGAGGAACTAACACATGTGAGAGAGCCAATTTTGTTATGTTTGCTTAGTGATTTTGTTTTACAACAAACATTTCTTTGATTAGGTTTTCAAACTAGATGTCCAATATCCCAATTTCTTCAAACCCCACAAAGTATGTCATGTGGAATTTTGATGAAATCAAGGCAAGGGTTACCTATTGTTTAACTTTAGTAGGAAAATTGAGATGTAAATCTAAGTGTTTAGAAACCTCTAAGAATAAAATCCCTAGGGAAAGCAATAACACATGAATTTGGTCAATTATATTTGCTTCCTAAAGGGTTTGAAGTTTCAATGATGATGTTAAATGTTTGTATCCAAATGTTTTCGAACAAGCAAAGTGTTTTGTAACCAAGAACAAGCACAACCTTATGGATATGAAAGACTATATTTGTTGAGTCCCCACTTGGACAAGTCCAGCTACACTTATCTTTAGCAAATGGTTAGATGCTTGAGCCCACTGGCTCCCCTCCATAGTACTCACTTATACAGGGCAACCAAGCATCAACACCCATGAAACTCCCATGGCATGCTTTCCATTTCTACTAAAGACCATAAAAGTGTGGGACGGCTTTAGAATGACCGTTCTTGCACCAACAAATAGATAGGGTTTTTTGGCCTTTCTACAACAAGGGTTCTAATTCGGACTTTTCGTTCGTGGGAGTTGACCCAACGTGGAAAGAGGCCATTGCTACCCTTCTCATCAGAGCCAACCGTATGATACTGGCATTTATTCCAATACCCAAATTTATATCCCAGCTAGAAATACTCTTGGGTTTAGAGTGTTACTGGTTGATTCGTTCCCTTGGGTGAGTAATCTTTCCCCAAGGCAGGCCCTCTAAGATAAACAATAGCGAGTAAACATATTCATAGTTCAATCAACCTTTGTTTAGAAACAAAGGGAGAACACATGCAATAGGTTTACTCACACTCACACAATGTTTTGTTCAATTTTAATTCACAAAATGAAGTGTGGAGGTGATCACTTTATCCCAACCTAAGACCATCAAAAATCCTTTTGATTCTCAAGATCGTCATGAGGCACAAGAGAAGCGCATACGTCTTTTCACTGATGTTAGTTTGAGTAAGCAATCACAAAGAAAAGTTGCACATGTTCTTTTTAATCCAATCAAAGCAATAATGACTTCTTTTTATAGCACCAAATGAAGTGTGAGAATTTTCCTTGTTCAATTGTTAGCCCCAAACAAAATCTAGTGAGTTTGTGTCCTAAAGTTCATTTTAAGCTCCTTTTGTAACAAGAATTCAAATAGTTCTTTTTAGAGCCCAAAATAAAACTAGTAAGTGCTAAGCATGAAAGATAGCAAATTTTTCCTTAAGAGGAATAGTGAATCCTCTACGAGTGTTGAACAAACACTAGAGTGTTTAAAAACACTTGGTATCATGAAATGAGGTTATCATGGTTCTTTTCCTCTTCACCTTTTGATTAATCCAACCTACAAGAAAATTAGTTAGATTCTGCAAAACAGAGGTCAAGAAAGCAGAAAATAGACCAAATAACCATAATTTGATAAAAAGCATGTGTTAGAAATAAATTTTCACTTTCTACTTCCCTCCAGCAGTGCAATCCATGAAGGCATCGCAGTTTGAAATCACCAGCGGTGCTGTATAGCTCCGCTTACTTGTTAGTGTCGCTCTGCAACCAAACTAGTGAGCATGAAGGTGTCGCTATTTTGATCAATGGTGCAGTTTGGATTTTGAAAAGATTCCAGTGGGTCGGAAAGATTCAGTGGTGCTATTTGAAAATTTGAACTCTAGGCAAGATGTAGGGAGCATCGCAGTTTGAAGTTTACAACAATGCAATATGGCGACGTTGAGTTCTCAGTGGTGCTAAACAACGACGTTGAGCTTCTAGTGATGGAGTTTTCTGTAAACACACAAAAACACCAAAAAACACAAAAAATTCTCAAAAAATGTGATTTGATCTTCTAGTTTGCCCTCCCTCTAGCGCCAAAATGTGAACCTAGATCCTATACCTATAAGAACACAACAAATGAACACATTAATATGATTGAATGCAAGTTAGAATAGAGATTCCTCAAGAAATCCATTTGAATGTAAGAGAAAAGGAACGAAATGAAGAACACAATACACTTAAAACAAAGATACCAAATCCTATTCTAAAACAAAGCAAACTCTTAATCTCTTGAGGGAGTTGCTGCCAATTTGATGTGAAAATTGGCACTTTCCAAACTCCAATGGTGTGATGAAGATGGTTGATGATGAAGAGTGATCCACTTGATGAAGACCTCCAATGTGCTCCAAGATAAAAAAATCTACATAACCTAGCTAAGATTGGATGAAATTGGATGAAAATTGCTATGAATTTGAGTATAGTAAGTTTACTTAAGTTGTGGATGATAAAATGAGGAATGAAGCCTCTTATTTATAGAATTTTAAGTTGAAGAGATGTCCAAAATGGAGCAATTTGGGACTAAGAATCAACAAATGGAAATATGCCACTTATCAACATGTGCATGGATGGAGGATGTGCAAGTTTTGAAGAATGTCTCAATAAATGCATATATTTGAAATTTGGAATTGTTGAAATGGCAACTAAGAGGGAAAGAATATGCATTGAATGCCACTTGGCTCAAGGCAAAAGGGATTTTTAGGTGGAGTAAATGCCTTGTTGGAAGGACAAAGTCCACTTGGATTTTTTAATTCAAATTTGAGGAATATTCCTTTATTATGCCTTTTGAGAGAAAATAGAGATTTAATAAATGAATTAAATCTATTTTCTTGTGCAAGTTGCAAAAGCTAGAGGATGGGACATGAGAAGAGATTAAATTAATCAAGGTTAATTAATTTAATGAGAGATCAAAATGATGTGACATATTGATTTAGATTTATTGATTGATTTAAATCAAAATATGAGAAGAATATGATTTCAAGAGTAATTAAATAAAAAAAATTGTTTTATTTAACCAAGGAGATGAAGTTAGATTATAAATAAGGTTTTAATTTATTTAATTTAATGGATGGACTTTAAAGATTTAATCAAATAAAATTGATTATTTAATTAAATAGAGATAATTAGATTAGATTGATTGATTTAATTAACAAGAAATGATGACTTAATTAGATAAATGATTTATTTAATTAAGAGAGGAACATTGATGATTTTAATCAAATAAGGGTATTTGATTAAATGGTTAGACCGAGGGATGATTTAGGATGAAACGGTGTTAGTGGTTAGGATCAGATGTGCAATGTCAATCAGTATATTTTACATGTCTACAAACCCAAAGCACACACACGTTGAATAGCCCTAAGAATTACCAACCACTCCATAAGGTTGTTAGAATGCCACCCTTTGTGAATGGAGAAGAAGAAAATAATTGAGCCAAAATCATCTCTTCCAACTCCACCAATCCTAGCAGGCCCTAGATTACATTTGGCTTCCACCGTCTCTTGGATCAAACCAACAATTCTATGCCAAACCTGTTGAACCATTAGCCTATCCCCACGAAAAATCCTACAATTGCTTTACAACCAAATTTTTCAAAGGATGAAAGTAGGACCAATGCACCACACAATCTGAAGGAAAGAGACTTGGGAAGGAGGTCTTCCTAGATTTCTCCAGAACTCAATAAGGGAAGAAGCATGAACACAAGGGTGTTTCCAAACACCCCACCATAAATTACAAAGCAACATAGAATAAGGACAATGAAAAAACAATTGGGAAGAATCCTCCTCACTGCAGCCGTACAAAACACAAATAGAGGGACTATGGAATCCTTGCTTCCAAAGATTATCCTAAATCAAACATCTATTCCAAGCCAAAGTCCACACAAAAAAATTATACTTTCACCATGAAAACTTGTTCCACAGATGTTTCCACCAAGGGACCTCCACCCCACCAAACTTATGAGCCAACAACTCCTGATACCCACTAGCCACAGTGAAAGCACTCTTAGGATCTGGGCTCCAAGCAAGAATATCCTTATCCCAAAGGGAGTTTCAATGTCTACCAACCAAAATATTTTGAAGCTCAACACATTCCTCCTCTAAACCAACCACATGCCAATCACAAGGATTCTTCCACCTAGCCACCTTTGTCTACCCACAAGGATAAGAAGTCTTAAAATCAATCACCCATGACCAACTAGCCTCCATGAAGCGTTGGAAAAGATTCAACAAATTAGGATACTAACGCAAAATGGGGGAAAACCATCCCAAGTATCTGACCAAAAGAGGGCTTCAACCCCCCTATTACATATCCAGAACAAGCCCTCCTTGATTAGAGCAACCCCTTTCTTAAGCATTTCCCAAATCACAGAACCTTTCCCCACCAGAGGATACCTGGGAATCTCCTCCTTCAGAACCCTCAGAAGGTACTTGTGAGATAAAATCCTAGCTCAGATATAATCTTGCTCCACACACCACCTCCAATAAAGCTTTGTAGCTAACACCAACCTAGACCAAGATGACTTCCACAATCCAAGACCCCCAAGCTGCTTCAGACTACACACAATATTCTACCATGACTCCCTAGGGAGACTACTAGGAGCGATAGGAATGCCAAGATAAGTTAAAGAGAGAGCCCCAATCTGAAACCTCAAGATACGAGCAATCATTTGCTGAATAAGCCGCAGAGTATTGAAGAAGAAAATGGAAGATTTGTCTTCATTAATCATTTGATAAAAAGCAGCCAAATAAATATCCAAAGCCTTGTACAAATTTGTGGCTTCTCTAATCTTAGCCATACCCATCAAAGCAGTATGATCCACAAATTGCAAGTGAGATTGAGGAGGAAAACCATTTCCCCACACCCAACCCTGAATAAGACCCAACTCCACATTACGCTTCACCAATCTCCCCAGACCTTCATCAAGGAGAATAAATAAATAAGGAGAAATTGGATCCCCTTGACAAAGGCCTCTAGGAGCAGTAAAAAGAGTAGAAGGCTCACCATTTATCAACACTGAGAAAGAAGTGGAAGAGACACAAGACATAACCCACTGGACCCACTCTTTAGCAAAACCAAAGGCAATAAGAAATTTTCACAAGAAAGGCCACTTAACTCTGTCATAGGCATTTTCCATATCCAGCTTGATGAACATAGCCTTTTCTTTTTAGGTTGCCATAGAATGAATGGTTTTAGTAGCAATGACCACCCCACCCAGAATATTCTGATCCTCCACAAACCACCCTATTCCTTAGAGATAAGCCATCTAAGCCATTGCTTCATCCTTTTAGCAATCAACTTGGAAATGATTTTATAAACTACATTGCAAAAAGAAATAGGATGAAATTGACTCAGCCGATTCGCCCCCCTTACATTTGGGAATGAGAGCTAGGAAGGTAGAGTTCAAAGCCTGTGACATCTACTTATTCCTTTGAGACTCCCAAACCACCTCCAAAAGGTTCAGCTTAATGATACCCCAAAATTCCTAATAAAATTCAATTGGGAAGCCATCAGGGCCCGAAGCTTTCTATTTCTTCATCTGGAAAACAATAGCCTCCAATTCCTCCAGCGAGATATAGCCCATAAGATGCTCATTCATCTCCCTAGTAACCAAGGAAGGGATATAAGACAAAACATGGTTTTCTTCTACCAAACCATCTTGAGAATCCTCTCTAAATAAAGAAGCAAAGAACTACAAAGCTTCTCTAGACATGCCTTGTCAAGAAGAGAAATGCTCACCCTTGCCATTCACAAGAACATGCATAGAACTACCATGTCTCCTGGATTTCACTGAATTTAAGAAGAAAGCCATGTTTTTGTCCCCCTCTTGTAGCCACTCCATGTGAGTATTTTGTTTTCAATAAATTTCCTCGTGTAGCTCACACTCCTCCAAAGCTATCAGAGCCCTTGATTTCTCCCTAAGTAAATCCTTTGAAAGACCAAACTCCCTTATCTCCCGAGTGATGACATCCAAGTCAGTTTGAGTAGCCACCTTAGCATGAAAAATATTTCTGAAACATTGCCTATTCCACCGTTTGAGTTGATATTTCACATATTGTAGCAGTTTGGAAAAAGAATACATAGTCAAATTCCATGAGCAAGTCTTCCCACCCGCCACCATTAAGCCATATGCATCTGCAAATAAGAATCTCTTAACCACATAAGCTGGAAATTGAAAGAGGAGGACCAAGTAACATGAGCCAAAGTAGCAGATAACTTAATAGGCCAATGATCTGAGCCTCACCAGTCCAAAATCTCAGAGCAAGTAGACCACAATCCACCAATCCAAGAACAAGAAACCAAAAAATGGTCAATTCTCCTAGCAATACAATTCTCTCCCATTCTCCTATTGTTCCAAGTAAACTGACCATTATGGGGCTTAATGTCAACCAAATTTAAGGCAGATATGTTATCATGAAAAGGGAAGGAAAAAGGCTCCAACCTCACAATACCACCCTTCTTCTCATCCAATTCAATAATGGTATTAAAATCCCCTGCAATAATCCAAGGGAAAAAAGGAGCAAGGCTCCGAATGAAATTGATATGAGACCATAATAACTGCTTACCAGGAAAATCCATAGGCGCATAGATATTTGAAAGAAGAATAGTTTCACCCCACTCTAGACTTGAGGCAACCATATAGATGGAAAACTTGGAGGACATCCACCAAAGAGGATGAATCTTCAGTGGGTCCCACAAGCAAGTCACACCCCTTGCATTATCGTGAGCCCCAATATAGTGGCAGTCACCTTGACCCCACAACTTTCACACTAAACCAACCATACTTTCAACAGATAACTTAGTCTCCTATAAAAAAAGAACATTAGGAGAATGGATTCTCACTAATTCATGAACAACTTTTTGTCGAGGGCCACTGTTCAAGCCCCTTACATTCCAAGAGAGGACGATCATTTCAGAGGGTTAGAGAAATGGGAATCCAAGGTCTTAATAGATCTAAACTCCACCAAAGTCTCCCTCATCATCTTTATTTTTTCTAAGTCCTTCTTTCTCCCAACTTTGGAAGACTTCTCAACAACCCCTTTCTTTTGATCTTTCTGTAGAAGTCCCAATGAAGGAGAGACCTTGCTTCCTTTTATTGAATCAAACCCTACTTTCATCAATGGAGAGGAGATCTCACCCTCCCCCATTTTTGCATCCACAAGAGTCTCAAAGCTCCCATGAACCACCAAACTAAGATCTGTTTCCATTTGCAAAACACCAACCTCCTGTGAAGTCCGGTTATAATTTGGATTAATTCCTTCCTAAACCATGCCAAAAACACCCTGGTCCATAATCATCAAATCAGATTCACCTCCTACTGATTAGGATCTTTCAAAACCTCAAATCTATTAAAGGTATCACCTTCCTACTACTCCTTTAGAGTCCTCTTTTGAACCCGCTTCCTATTACGAGCCTTAATAGGAATAAAACCCTCCACACCAGCAACCCCACCAAGAATAGGACCCTTGCCTTTGTCGACCTTAGGAGGGTTAGGGGGAGGCTAAGTAGACTGAGACTCAAAAGATTTAGACTTCAAGCATCTCCTCTGTAGATGGCCATATTCACGACATAGACGACAACGAAAGGGCAATGTCTCATAATCTAGCTATTGCACCCAAGAATATGAACCCAAACGAATTTCCAAAGAATCTAGAAGAGGGTTATTTAAATCCATCTCAACAAAAATATGAGCAAATGTCATTACCTTTCTATCCTGAGTTTGATAAGAAGGACCCACTGGTTTCCCCAACAATGAAGCAACCCTATGCAAGATTTCAGTACACCAACATTCAAACTGGAAATCTAGGGAGCCACACCCACATCAGAACCCAATTTGAGAGCTCCTCCAAGGATCAAAACCTGCATGCCAAGGTTTATAAATAAACCAATTTGATTGTGAAAATAAGGCCTACCTTCGAAAACTCTATTGCGATCCGCCATGCAAATAAAAGTCACTATGAAGTAATTGTTTTCCAACAACATTATTTCCATCTCACCCTCCGGGGACTAGGTTTGGTGAGCCCACGACTCCAAAAATTGGATTGAAACCCTCATTCCCAAGAATTTGCAGAGCAAAGCATGCTTCTAGTAATACTCAATATCCTTTGCAATCGATTATGGTTGAATTACCAACACTGGCCTATCTTTGGTACATTCGAGGTAGCCATTTATCTTCATGATGTGAGAACTTCCAAATGGCACAAATCCTCCATTTCCAGAACCAATTGAAAATAAATTATTATCAAAAACTCTCGAAGAACGATTTGGAGAAGAAGTCCCAAATGCAACTCAAAAATCCATAAGAGATTTGACCCCCGATGTCTCCCCCGGAGCCATAACCAAGGGGATGAAACACCCTTAAACCCCCAACACTAGGAGCCCACTCAAACACCAAATCCCACACTTCGACTAGCAGACCAAAGGGAATACAGAAGAGAGCAAAAAGGCAAAAGATTGAACGCAACCACAGAAAGAAAGATAGGCAACCTCACCCTAGTCGGTGTCCAAAACACACACCCCTCACACATCAAATCCCCGACCCCAACAAACACACATGCAGCAAGACAAAAAAAATCCTCCCACTAGCTTTCAACGACATGCACCAAAGGCTCGCCTCTTGCAGGGCGTGGCCTGCACAAGGCAACCGCTTGCTTCAGCAATGCCATCAAGCTCTTCCTTTAAGAAAAAAATCCTATCCATCTTCCAACCAATATACTTCATCAATATCAAAACTAAAATGAAAATTATTAATTTATGCCGAAGGCGTATCCTATTTCAACAAGACAAAGCTAAAAAGTGCAATCAGATGGTTATTATTGTTTGCCGACTATTAAATTTTTTATGCCGTTGATTGAAATTATCCTGAGTAACGTGCATGGAGGAAGCGCTACATGAGGAAGAAGTACCCACGAAAATCTATAAAGGGGTACACAAGTCTTGAGGAATGAGTACACAATAGTTAATATCACGTGTCAGGCAACTTGAGGTCTGACAAACATAGCAGCACTGAGAGACAATTAAGGGGTACCGTCATCCTAAAAATAATTAATGGTGTGATGATATTAACATGTTCATGTGCCCTTACCTTTTTCAACTGCCCTTTACTTTTAAGAGTCAAATCACTAGTTATTTAGTGTTATGCTTAACCATAAAGAAACCTACCAAATGGGGAGTGGCTTTTTATATTGTAAAACATGGGTAAGGGCCACTAAATTTAAAGGGAAGTTATAGGAATATTTACATTTTAAAACATAACTTATAGATGCACAAAAGCTTATAAGTCACTTTTATAAATAAATTATAAGAGTTTGTGTTTTAAATATAATATTTTAATTTTAATATATTTTTAGTGACGAGGGTTTTAGAGTATGTCTATTAAAAAGAAAATTACGGTCAGATCTTAATAATGAATGCATTTAGGTTTTAACATTATGACATCTTGTTTTATAATTTGAAAGAATTATTTTATAGTTTAATTAATATAATATTTGATTTATATTTGTTTAAGGTAAAATTTGATTTATATATATATATATATATATATATATATATAATATAAAATTTGATTTATGTTTATTATATGAAATGTGGATTATATTTTAATAAAAAAAAATAAACTATAAATAATTTAATTATACTTATACTTATTATTATATATTATATTTTTTAAAATAAAACTATTAATTACACAAAATGATTAAAATTTATAATTAATAATTATTGTAGTTTATAAAATTTATCTTAATTGACTTTCCACACTTCTTCCTAGTACCCATTGCACAGTAAGGTGCAATTGCTAGTAATATATATTTTAATAAAAATATAAAAAATCAAATAATATTGTCCAATAAATTTTAAAATAGTAAATTACAGTTTAAAATAAAAAAAGGTTAGCAAATCATCAAATTCCATATCTAATATAATTTTTTTTTACTAATGTTAATCTAAATAATAATGTATTTTAATTAATAATTAATATTTGTCAAAAAGTTATAATGTAAAGCTTTTGGATTCAACTATGTAAATTTAATTATTAATTAATAATAAATTAGATTCAACTGTGTAAATTTAATTATTAATTAATAATAAATTAGATTCAACTGTGTAAATTTAATTATTAATTAATAATAAATTTAATAATTAATAATTAATAATAAATTGGATTCAAAGAGTTTAGAACGCGTTTCTATATTTCCGTACTCCCGACAAATATTTCTGATAAAAAATTTACATTTCTATTTAACCTTTTGTGGAGCGCAAATTTGTCTTAGGAATTTTAATCCGATAACTTAAATTCTACTTTGTGTACTTAATGATATTTAGTATACGCTTAGAGATTTAATTACACTAAGGACATAAAATCAAGAGTCAAAGTGGTGCTACATTAGGATATAAGGTGCCCATAAGACCAATTTATTTGCAATTTTAGTCCACGTAAGAAGAAAACGAATCGACGTGTCAAGTACATCTAAAGCACCGCAAACAACAATCAGATGTGGGCCCATGCTCACGTGGCATAAAAAATTGATATAAGGAGCGTGGAGAGGAGAAACAAAGGACATAATTATAACAAGATAAACCGGGTGATGATTGTTATCTCTTACCAGAATTTCCTACACTGGCTCAAATTATAACTCTTGTACACGCACTCCACGCTCTCGGGAAGCCACTCCAAGCTGACACCTTGCACAGTTCGCATATCTGATCTCCTTCATCTCGTCTGCTTTACATTGCGATGAAAGGCCATAGCTTTGCTGAACAGGGTTTGAGCCCCAAGGAGCGGGTGGCACTCCAGGCGCTGCTGGAATTGAGCCGTGTGCGGGGCGGTCAGTTTGCGTCGTGGGGGCGCAAGCAGCTGCACTCCACAGAGGCGTATTCTTCCTGCAACTGCGAAGATAAGCACGCGGTCTCGCCGTTGGCCGCCGTGACGGCGGCGGCTGATTTAAAGCCGGCGCGGGGCAGCCCCACCACGCCGCTGCGGTGGAGCGGCAACGAGAGTATCTCCGCCACCGCGTCTCCCAGTAGCGACAGTGCAGCTAGTCTGCGTCCATGCGACCTCACCCTGGGGCCCAAGGTTGGTGGTGCTGTGTTTTCATATCTACTTATGGCGCTTTTTCCTTTTTTGGGTTTATGTGCTTTTTTCTGTTTTCGCTTGGTGTTTCTTTTTTCGCCCCTAGTTTTTGTCACAGCGAAGTGTTTGTTATGCGCATGGGAACTTTTATTACTGTTTTAAGTTAAAGCAGGCCCCAGCAGGGTACTGCGTTCTAATCTTATCGGTGCTTGCCACGTCACCTGTTTACGTGCTATCTGTTTAATAAATAAAGCATGGCATTTTTAGAAATATTGACACGTGGCAATATGCTTAAAGCAGCAATAAGCAACTCTGTTTGCAGTTTAGGAGAGATTCGAGAGGTCTTGTTCGTAGTTTTAATCCAACACTAAAAATTTAGGAAATTCGAGGCCCTTGCCCCAAAACTGGAGTGGTCATTTTTGCTTCCTGCTGAAATACCTATGTCAGGATTTATTTCCACCAAATGACAGCAGTTTATTCATGTAATACCTTCTATTATTTTTAGAGTATTTGAGAATCAAATTTGAAATGATTTAGGACTTGTAAGATTACATTTTTATTGTTTAAATTTTCTTAGAAATTGCTTTACGAGCAGGGAATTGTATTGATAAAACAGACAGCTTTAAAATATTTGAAATTTTTATCTCTAGAGAAAATTTAGGTGCTCCCCTCTACGGGATCACTGCCCATGACAATAGAGAAAATGAAAGGTTGTTTCACAGTCCAGTAGGCCTGGCGCCCTGAGCGTCTAATGTTTCTCAGGATGCAGTCCCATGAAAGGGGCTTGGATAACTATTTATATTTTGAAAAACAAATCCATAGGATAGAAAAATGCAGCTACAGGAACAAAATGAATCTTTCTGTATAAAATACAAGTGCAAGCTTTAAGCTGGTGCTGGCAGGGAGCTGAAATTTTACCCTACCAACTTAGCGTATGTATAAAATATATACCATCTGGTTCTGTACGGTTTCCCTAATTTAATAATTTATCATTAAAAAATTTGTCACTTGTATGCAAAATTTATTATCAATAAGAAGTAAAATATCCATAGAGCTGCTTGGCAGGAAGAAGTCTCCCAATTTATCTTAGCAGCACTTGCTGATAAATTTTAGTTAACCCCCTCCTTCGCCTCCCCCTCCTTCCCCCCTCAATGGGAACATTTCTCTGGACTCAGGGTAGCTTCCACTATAGGAGATCATGCTGCAATCATGACTATGCTTAAACTACAGGACATATGCACTTTATTCCTCTAGATTTAAATGTATGGCTCCTTCACTCAAGCACCAGATCCATTGTCTAGAAATACAGTCTCATGACTTTTATTCAATCAAAGCGCACTCGAACCCTCGTAACTGTGCTTTATTAAATTTTTGGCCACTTAACTAGCTGGGGAGGAAATCCAAAAGAGCTTGTAGGAAACAAGAAAAATCCCAGAAGATATTATTTAGGATGGCATTGTTCAGGGGCCTCTTCATGGCGGGATTAAATCTGCTTTACATAACTTAAGAAATTCTCCCATCAAATATATCTTAGTGTTAAAATGTTCAAGTGATAAATTCTAATTTTTTATAGCAGCACTAGTTGATAAAATCAGGGAATCGGCCCTCCATGTAAGCAGAAAGCTACCCCAGAATATGCTGTTCTTCGTGTTACTATACTGCCCTTTGTGATATGGGAATAGATAAGAAATTAATGTGAAATATATGACCACTTGAAAATCAGAATAGCATGTATTTACCACTTAGTCATAGTCACCCTTACATTTAAAAAAAGACAGTTGCAACTGAGCCCCATGACCTACATTTTGCCTGCCAACAACCAGACTAACTCTCCTGCAAGTGTGCATATACATTTTGTTAAACAGCTGACAGTTTTTTTTAGGTGAAAAGTAAAAAACAGAGCATGCTGGTTGTTTTAAGCTTTTCTCAAGCTGACCATTGGATCAGACAGTTTTCATCCTTAAGTCCACCGTATGATTTCAACCACCATTTTAGGCAATTTCTTGTGACAGCCAAGACAGTTGACCTCTCTTGATTATCTCTAGATATTGGAAATTTGGTATTGCTCTTTCTGAGAAGTAAGACATATAGGTTGTTTTAAGAATTGAGGGGTTTCCTTGTGGTGCTGCATTTTCTAGATGTGTAATTAGAAACACACGAGGATCTAAAAATCAGGAAGAACATTTGGCAATCTGACCACCATCTTATCTTAAGGTTCACTGTTATCATCCTGAAGTCTATGTAATGATTCATAATATCATGCTTGAGAGAGTCTTGGGAGCAGACCTCACCGGTTTATCTCGAGATAAGGTGAATTTGGTTTTGGTCCTTTTAAAGATGGGCACATTTAGATCTTTCTATGATTTGAGACATTTCGTTGTGGTGCTAAATTTTCTAGATGTTGGTAGTTGGTACCATCATATTAATTAGCAAAATAGCAGCTCTTGGTGCCAGTGTGTTGCAGATAGGAATTATAAAACGCACAGACATTGCAAATTTTATGTCACCATTAGCTTACACACTTTCGGTATCAATTTGAAATTATGTTTTTCGGTTTACATTGTTCTCCAAAAATCTTCTTCCTAAACATTTCCTCCTAACCGCTCTGGATTTTTAGTGCATTGCAAGAAAACAAGCAGTACTGATATATAATAAGAAAATATAAGACTAACCAAAGGTAGACTTCACTGTCCATTTCACTATAAATTTCCAACTGCTCAAATTATTATCTGCCAGCGAATGATAATGCAAGAAAGAAAGTACTTAAATGTTGACAGCTAAAAATTCACAGCATAGGACTGCATCCTTTTTACATCTCACTGAGACTACTTGTAATTTTAAAATAATTTTATTTTGTATATATTTTACATGGAATATGCATCACTTAAATGATATTAATTTTGTATGCTTTTTAGTGAAATTCTGTTTAAAGGGTTGGATTTAAAAATTTAATTTTAATATGATTCAATAGACTAATCACATTTGCATTTGGTACAGGTGGAAAGAAAATTAGGAGTCTACAATCCTTCCAATGGAAAAGGGCGTAAGAAAAAGGTATCCACGAGTTCATCTCTGTAAGTTTTTTCTTTGAATTCTGCTATTAGATGGCTGATTAATGAGAGCTATTATGTTTGCAAGACTCTCACAGAGCTGAAGGAATTGTTTAATGGACTCTCATTACAAAAGGAAGAGATGGAAAAGGTTTATTTCTTGTCAATTCCTATTGCAATAGGCATTAAATGTTAGAACAAAAGAATTGTTATTAAGATGATTATTCTCTTTTCAATAAGGAAAAAGTTTAATTTTTGTTAACAGTTAATTCTTATTACAAGAGTCATTCATTAAATTTCATAATAATAAAAAGTACTAATAAAACATATTTTTTTTAATCAGGAAAAGGAGAAGATATTTAACAGTTTTCAATCATTATCGAATGAAAATAAATTTTTGAAGCAGAAGGTAATTAATTTTATTGTTTTGCGCTAATATATCAAAGAATTATTAAAATTGATCTCAGTAATAAAACATTTCATAATGTAATAATTTTACTTTCTTTGTGCTGAATTCATATTTTTGATTAATATTTTTTACCTGTTTCTCTATTCCTCAAAAAAAATGGATCCTAAAAAACGAACTTAAGAAATATTCTTTTGTTTTGCAGTTAGCATTGAAATTGGGGAAAAACAGACAACACCAACTTCTTAGCCAGTCTCCAACAATTACCTCAAACTTAAAACCATTAGAGGTGTCAATTGGACATGATGCATTAGAGTCTTCTTCACGTGCTTTTGCTCTACCAGATTTAAACATCCCTATGGAAAATGTTGAAGATTTGTCTAATAATATGTCCATTGATGTTGGCAATGAAGTATTTCAGGTAGATAGCAAAGCCATAGTTGCAGCCATGGCACGGAAATATAGAATGGAATGTCTTAGATTGAAATCTATGAAAGCTCACTGAGATGTCATTAACAATGATCATAGTTTGAGATGTATGGAAGGAAACTAGCAAGCATTATTGGTGTGGGCAAAAATCGCTAGTAATTGTAAATATGCTCTCTATTCACCATTGAAGGGGTGGTTTCTTAGAGACCAATTTTCTCTCCCTAGAATATGTAAATTTAATTCATTTCTTATAGAGGAATCCATTGCCTGGCCAATTTTCTCATTCACGTAAATGAGCAATCAAATCATTTGTGCTGGCCTGCTAAACGATGGTGAATATCCAATGTGTAAATTTGTGTACTAACAAATATTTTCTCATAGCGTAGACTAGGTTTTTCAAAAGTGGGTTAACTGTTAAATAATTGCTATTTAGATTTTGTAGTTGTGTGATTCTTTAATCTTATTGTTAGTTTCTGTCTACAGGCGCAATTTATTATAGTATTAGAATGCAATTTAACTTTTCTAATTGACTGATCACATATTTGAGATTTTCACTTTTGTTTGCAATAATTTGTTTATAATATCAAATCATTTAAAATCTTATTTAAAAAAAAAATTGTATTGGCTTATTCAATTAATATAATTATTGAAAAAATATTGTAGTCAAAATTTCTAAATAACAACGAAAAGTACTTATTTTTGCTGTTTCTGAATTTGATTGTGTATAAGTTTTCTCATCAACATTTTGGATCACATTCAATGATCCATCTCTTTCAGCTCTCTATTATGATGATGGATCACTGAGTGTGATCTGAGACGATAAACTTACACACAATCAAATCCAAAACAACAAAAATAATGTTCATATGAATTGTGAAAATCTAATAACATTGAATGAAAAATAATTTATATCAATCAACCACAATAAATAATTTTTACTCAACAATTAAACAAAAAACAAGATCATAAATCTTTGAAGCTTGTCACCCATAACTTTTGAACTCTACATCCTTATCCCTCCCTTCATATAAAACTATAAAACTTCAAAATAGAATTTCAGCAACAAGTAGTTACAACTACTTTTGTAAAGCCCTGAGACTATGCTGGCTGCTAAGCTTCAGAGTCGAGAATCTTTGCAGCACCTTACCTCATAGTTCAAAGATTTAATTCTGATTTTAGACTTTGGGTCACACCACTTTCACAGTTTGCAACAATATTGGGTAAAGATCTCCAAGTTGTATAAGAGAACATTTAAAGGATTATCTTTTTTCATCCCTTATATGCGTAGCAAGGTCTGAATTAAGACTTTGGAATTATTTGGCATTAAGATTCACAATACAAGCTTAAAAACAAGCATGATAGTAATATAAGTATAATCAATTCATTCTATTTTATTTTGCTAGGTACTCATTCAAACATTTATATTTTTAATTAATATTTATGTATGATCAAACATTAAAAGTTAGTTTGATTGGATTGCAGTGATGCAATTCTTTTTGTTCTTAATTCTAAATCAATGTCATCTCCATTGTTTGATGGAAACACAAGGTGAAGTCTGCATAGTAATCAAATTTTAGCTTATATTAAAGTATTTGATTAATAAGATATCAATGTATGCATATTTCATTTTAGGGTTCCTTAAAATATGATTGTGAAATCGGGCTTTCTAGAATGTATATCAGAGGCATGTCCTTTTTCCTAACAAACTTGGATTTCCCAAAGTTACAAGGTAGTTTGGTTTTTGTTTGGCTTGTCTATTTATCTATTTCTTCTATAGTATATATATTAGAACTGATTTACCTTTAAATAAAACAAATTATAGGGTTTTTATGGTATTCAATTTGTAGCAATAGGTTTGCAAGACATAACACTACAAACAAGGGGAATGAGATTTTAGCAATAGAGTAGGTTCTTAGTTGACTAACTTGGCACTTCTATGAGGCTGTTATGCTTAGAAACATGAGAAATGAATCATAATCACATATAATGGTAACAAACACTAGTGCAAAAATAGAGGGAAAAGTTTAAAGTATACACATTTTTATACTTTTGGCCACCATTTTAGTTGTCATGGGAAATATAATGAATTAAGAATGTTAAAGTAAATGATCATTCCATTAAAAATAATTGATATAAAGCATACAACATAGATTTTTACCTTGATTTTTCTCTTTGTCTTCTATTTGTCTTTCACCCAAGCATCCTCCAATGTACATACAAAAGAACAGTGTTAGGACAAATATTTAGAAAAAAAAATCACACGCTATAAAAATATTATCTACTTATTGTTGAAGGTGGTAAGGGAAGGAGTGAGATACATAGAGGATCATCTAAAGTGGAAATAAAGAGAATACAAAATGATAAAGCCAACATAGAAAGATGGATACTATTTTTGTTATTTGACTTTTTCCTCTAGACAAGAGAAAACTATGAAATAACCCTTTAGAATTAAAAAGGGAGAGAAAAATAAAGGATATTATGATCCTTTGGTTAAAAGAGAGATTAATAAAGATCTTATGTATGAAAACTCTTTTAAAAGGGGGAGGAGAAATTCTTTATTTAAATAATTATTAAAAGGAAACTTTTGGGAAAGGGTGTGATGGTTTGGAAACCACTTCTTAAAAGGATATATAAAGAATTCATGTGAGACTTGGACAAGACATTGAGAACATTCAAGGAAGAAGAAAGTAGTTAGTGAGCTATGGATTTTTGGAGAAGGGGGCACATGTGTGTCCAACCCGGGGTATAGAGTACACTCTGGACTGTCCTAGCCAGGGCTTGGATATTTGCACTTGTGTTGAGCATTGTTGTGTTGAACCAACACTTGTGTAAAGCACAATAGTGTGCTTTGTTCTAAAAGGAATTGTTTCCTCCTAGATTGTTCCATAGAAAGAGCCAATACCACTAAAATCTTCCTAGGTTGGGAGTGGCTTTTCCAAGTGTTGTGATTAAGATAAGTATTAAATCATTGATTCTAAAATATATTGAGAATATTATATATATATATATATATATAATTTTTGTGTTCATCTATATGAATTATACGAAGGTGTATTGAATTTACTATGTTAATTATTTACTTTAGAATCCTTGTCTAATTATTATTATAGTTACATTGGTTATTTTATATTAGTTATTCAAATTAGTTTAGTAACATTACATACTGTAAATTACCTTAACTCTAACATTTAAATCTATTAAATCCGTTGCTAATACTTAAACAACTTTAGAGGGAAAAGTGACACTACAATTTTCAAGGAGCCACCTTGCAATAAATGCTAGAGCTTTAATGGAACCACCATATTTTTTTTGGAACTTTGTTGTGTTATTCATCTGCATAGAGTTCATGCATGGTTAAAGGACATGAAAATGTTCAAGATCATGTTAACAAGTTTGATCATAGATAGGTAAAAAAGTGTAAGAAGTCTACCAAATTTATGAATGTGTCAGAGTTAAGTGTTGCATATGACATGAAGGTGTGTTATAGCTATAGTGTTTCCATGGTACAAATTGTGAGATTTTTGGTAAAAAAAATTCTAGTACCACATCCTAATTTGAGAGAGGTGATGAAGAATGTATAATAGTTAGGTACACATGTAGTAATAATAGAATGCATTTAATGAAAAATAAGGACATGCATTTGTTCTAGGAGTTATTTAGAGGTATTGCGAGTAATTATAAAGTTTGTCTCTACATCCACAAGTCATGGTTTGGTTTTTGCTATAGTGTAGGAAGACATGTACATATTCACATGTTATGATTCAAAAACATTGACTAAATCATTGTGGTACTATTAGGAAGATGCAATAGTGTGATGTAAAAAGCGAGACCCTAGATCTAATTAGTAGATTACTTGGATCAATCTTTTCTTGCATTAATATTAGAACTTAAACCACAAAGATGTTGAGATTGGTTAACAATCTAGAAGGAGATCTAATTTTCCTTGGGCTTAGTTCTTTTGTTGCTATCTAGAGATTGATTTAATTGATGTGAATTTATTGATATAATTTACTATGAAAACCTAATATGAAAATACAAATTATTCACATAGACAAAATTGTAAAATGATGAAATAACAACAGTTTTGAGAAAGGCAGACATTTATGCACTTGTCATAAAAAATTGGGCTGAAATTGACTAGTCAAGAGCAAGGGAACCCTTGGCCGAGAAGTGAGATTTTGTATCTACAAAACCCTATTTTGCAAGTTACAAGTTTGCACTGTTGTTTCCTATCGTAGAACTTGTCATCTTCATATTTGAACCTACAAAAAAAGGACAAAGAGAGGGAAAGGGGTGTCTATATAGGATTTTTCCTCACTCAAACCCCTATATTGATATTTCTACCTCCATGGATAGTTGATTTGATGATTGATAAAGTGTGTGATCTGAACCTTAAGTGTGTCTAAGGTTGTAATGAGAAATAAAATGCAAAAAGATGGTAAAAAATACTCAATTTTGTTAGAGAAGGATTCTGAAATGACACAATCAGGATCAACCCAAGAGAAATTCAAATACTTAAGGGAAAATCATAATACACAAATACCTTACTTAGGGCATCAAGGAAATCGAAGGCTGAAGATTAGAACACACTAAAAACAAGTCATTAGGTACTTGAAATAATCCAAAGCTATTTCCAAACCCTAAATTGCATCTTGTTCTTCCATTAGTCTCAAACTCCAATGATTGTGCTAACTTGATCAAATCTAAAAATTACTTGTAATTCTATAAAATAGGATGCCAAATTTGGCAGAGCTTCACTGTTGTAATTGTCTTGTTTATTTTGAAGTAATAATTCATGTTTATATAGTGGAACATAGGAATAAATTAAAGTGTAGGTCGACTTATTTAATTTTGAATTTGTAGGATTAATTTACTACCATATCTCAAAATTGAATTCACATCACTCAAATTAATGACCAACAAAAATTAAAGATCAAAATTATCAAGAAATAAACCTGGTCTAGGGTGCCCATGCCCTGCACCAACTATTTTGTACACATTAAAGTGTGATATTTGATTAAATAGGGTCTGCTTAATCATGAATTACCAAAAAAATTGCAATAATTGTGGTTAAAATGTTGAAATGTGATTGAGAAGGAACTTTTGGGGTAGTATTGATACGTTCTCCTGAGTTGAAGGAAAAATCCAAGGCTGAAAAGTGGTCCTAAAATGCGCTAAGGGAGTAGACACTAAAGCGAGCCCCAAATAAAACATGAAATTGTGCTTCCACCCTTACGGAGCACAAATTATGATACTACATTTAGCCCCCACTTTAGCAATCGTATGACAGTACATGCATATTCAAGCTAAAGTACAAAAAGGTAAACCATAACATATGAAAAATGATACCCAAAAGGATATTGTAGAGGATACATAGTATTGCAAAGTGAGAGGATGAAGCCCTTAGCATAGTAACCTATAAAACGAAAATGTTAGGAACCACATCTTGCAAAACCAACTTTTTAGAAATTCAAAATTATCTTTCACATATGAAAAAAATGTGTTAGTCTAAAAATTCTAAGGAGACTAAAATTAGAGGGTAGATGTATGCCCCCCTTGTTTTTTCTTGCTTTATGGATGTGGAAACATGGTGGTGATCTTCTCCATGTAGAATTGATTAGGTTTTTTAAGAAAATATTTTTGGTAGGGTCATTTAAAAAGATAACACCAAGACTAAAAGAAATGGAGAAGAATGAGGGTGGAATGAGGATTTCAACGTAACAGATGGTGTGGAAATCGAAATTCACAAGCCCAAGTTGTGATGATTTTAGTAAAGAGATGTTTGAAAATGATATAGATAATATATGTCGTATTTTTTATTTTATTATAAGTAACAACTAGATTTTAATTTTTCACCATTCATTGTAACTTTGTAGTTTGAGTGTCTTGAGCGAGTGTGAGCATCCATGGGAGTGAAAATGCCACAATGATGATTGTACCACACACCTAGGCTAGATTCCTTGAGAGACTACATCACACATAGAGTGCCGACATGAGATGTAAGTTATGTTTTAACTTTCAATGCATTTAGGAGCTCAAATTGTATTGTTTTAAGCATTTAAAGTCAATTTTGGGTACTCCTAATCAAAAGGGAACCCTAGACCTATGTGAGTGCCCTAGTCCAAAATAGGTGCCATATACCTACATGGGAACCCTAGTCCACTATGGAGCCCCTCACCAAGTAGTGATTTGAAACTTGTAAATTTGACTTAACATTTTTATCTCCCATTCTTTTGTTGGTTTCTTATTTTTGGGCAAGTACAAAGTGTGATAAAGAATTAAGGATGATTGTACACTGCTCTTGTGAAATATTTAAGGGAATTTGTAAATGTGCAAGTAAATTGTGTACAAAGGAATTTTGAATTATTTTGGAAAAAGAAAGAAAGACACATTTTGTTTTGCAAAATCATTTTAAATAAAATTTTAATGATCTTAGAATACAATACTGAATTTTTTTCTTGTAAATTCATTGGAAACTTGATTAATCAATTGTTGAGGTTACAACATTATTGCCCCTATACCAAACAATAAACTATTTCAAATATTTGATCATAAAAAACTGATACACATGATATTGAAAGATAAAATTTAATGGATTTTTAATTACTAATCTTATAAAAACATATTAAAAAATTGTATTAACCTAGATCACCAATTGTGAATATTAAGAAAACATTGACATTGAATTTTTCCACAATAACAATCTGTCATAAAATAGTCATACATATTTGATCATACAAAATGATTGATAAAGAATAAGAAGATAACATTTAAAGGGTTTATGCAAATCAAATATGTTTAGGACATATACATTTAAATTAGATCACCCTAGTAAACCAAATAAAAGTTATGATTAAGACATGACTATGATCTACTTTAAAACTAAAACAACAAATTGAAAAACAAATCAAGGAGTAGAACCAAGTTAGAATTTAATGAAATCATAATAAAACAAGATGAAATATGTTTCTTTCATCTTCTTCCTCTTGTTAACTTGCAACATAAATTTTACAAGGTATTTTCTCTTGCAAACAATAATCAAATGGAGGAAATCAAGAAATAACATTACACGTGAGAAACAAAAATAACATTACATGTGAAAAACAATCTTCAAGGAGAAAATGGTAACTAGTTGAGGAGACTCATCTTTAAGGTATCATAAGTTAGTTTGAAATTAGTTTTTAGTTATTTATTAATTACTTAGCTAATTAATTTTAGATGCAATATTTTCATATTTTTTTGCCTTTAGTTTTATAATTCATCGCTCCTTAAAGGTTAATTCAAGAATACTTAATAAATTTTATATATCATACCTAAATATTGAGTCTTAATGTTCAACTCAAAATTGTAAAGTAATGAGTTTGATGACCTATTATATTCATTTTTAAATTATCAAGAGACAAATTATACTTGATTCAAAAAAACTTAAACATGTTTTGATATAAAAATATCAATAGTTGGGATGAGAATAAATTGTTCAAATTAAATCTTAGAATTGGTATAACTTTAGAATTTAACAAGTAATGTCATAATTAGGTATATAAAATGAAGTATGAGATATTAGGATCACCATGTTGATGTTCTCTTCTTGGGTTATGAAACTAAACATTGTACATAAACAATTAAATAATTAGACATACTTAGATTTAACATTAATACTCAAATATTTTAATTTTGGAGAATTTTTATATATGTAAATTGAAAAGAAATTTTTATATGTTTTCATTGTCAATTTCAATATGATGTTCAATACTTTCAATTTCTATTTCATCTTCACTTGAATTAACATTTAGTGGTTCGGAAGAAGCTTCAATTTGAATATTTTGCATACCTTGTCTTCTTTTCCTATGACTTTCTCTATCTTTTGCTCTATATGCTTCAATTTGATCTGTTGTAAGTTTCATTTTACCTTTTCTCTTACACCGACTGCTTCTCCCCATTGCATGAACAAAAAAACACACACAAATGATTGGAATTCTAAAAAAAGTGTTACAAAATCTTTGAAAAGTTGAATTTCGTTTGATGTAGACAGAAAGCATGAGAATTTTGTGACAAAAAGAATGTAGGGACCATTGAAATACTCAAAATGGTCCCTTTGTTGTTTTTTATGTAACTTACAAAACTGATATCCATTTCGAAACGAATATCCGTTATGTATTCCAATTGACATGCACGCAAGTCTACACAATCCTCAGCAAGGAAATGGATATATGTTACCTTTAGTTTTATAAATTACAATGTCATATGTTAAATAATATAATATATACTATATATTAAAATATAATATATAATATATATTATATTTTAATATATAATACTATATTATATTTTAATATATAATACTATATTAATATTAATATATAATATATATTGTTGCTCATCCAAGTGTATAACCTATTAAAACAAAAAAAAGATATCTGTTACCTCTAGTCTTATAAACTACAATGTCATATGTTATATAATATATATATTAATATTAATATATAATATATATTTTTGCTTGTCCAAGTGTATAACCTATTAAAATAAAAAACAGATATTTGTTATTTGAATTTTAAGAATTATTATTTCTTATAGATATATGATATATACATTTATTATATATTAATATAAACTATTATATATATTTATTAACATATATTATATATATTAATATATTAATCTATATAATATATATTAACATATATTATATATTAGAAGTTGTTGAAATTCTAAACAATATGTAGTGGTATTTGTCAGTTTCTGGTTGTTTTTTGGCTAGTGGTTTGTTGACTTTAGGTTGATGGTTGTTTAATGTTGTTCCCTTTTTGATTCAGCTATTCCTTTTTGTAAAGGGTTTTGGGCCCCTTCAAAACCTATTTTTTACCTCTAATCAAAACATGTATTATATATTATTTATTATATATTAATATTATATTAATATATTTAATATAATCAATATATAATATATACTATACCTCTCTCCTCTCTCCCTCTCAGAACTCTCTCTCTCCCACTCTCCCTCTCTTCCTCTCAAGTCTTTCCCTCTCTCCCACTCTCCCTCTCTCCCTAAACCCCAAACCCACTCTCTCTCCCTCTCTCCCACTTTCTCTTTCTCCCACTCTCTCTCTCTCTCTCTCTCTCTCTCTCTCTCTCTCTCTCTCTCTCTCTCTCTCTCTCTCTCTCTCTCTCTCTCTCTCCCCCTCCCACTCTCTCTCTCTCACCCTCCCCTCTCTCACTCCCTCTCTCCCTCTCTCTTCCTCTCTCCCACTCTCCCTAAACCCTAAACCCACTCTCTCTCTCTCTATCTCTATCTCTCCCCAAACCCTAAACCCATTCTCTCTCCCTCTCTCCCACTCTCTTTCTCACACTCTCTCCCACTATCTCTCCCCCCTCTCTCTCCCTAAACCCACTTCTCTCTCTCTCCCTCTTTCCTACTCCCTCCCTCTATCTTTCTCCCTCTCTCCCTAAACCGTAAACCCTCTCTCTCTCTCTCTCTCCCTCCCAACCTCTCTCTCTCACTCACTCCATCCCTCTCTCCCACTCCCTCCAATACAAAAAATCCCTGTGATTTGTTCCAGTTTTTGCTTCCACCCATTGTTTTAATGTATTTTTTGGCAATTTTTTGAAAAATTCGGCTCTATTTATAGGGATGGCACAATTTCTGGCATTTATAATGTCGATCAGTACAAGTCGGCACTAATTAGCGCCTAAAGTAACATCATCTGTAGCACCGATATTAGCTTCGAGTGTAGCGCTACTTTTAGCTCCAACTTTAGCTTCGAGTTTAGCTTCGGGTTTGGCACCAGTTTAGACACCCCTATGTCAAAGAGACTTATTTATATGTCTCATCGACGATGTAAAATAGTGAAATGTGAACAAGATACGGGCATATCGAGGAGAAAATCACTTATGTCACATCGACAAGGTATATCTACAAGTGCTCAGAAAAACATAACTCTTGGATATAACGAAGTAATGTCGATGAGACATTGAGATATCAGTAAGAAAAATAAGATTGTCTCATCAACACTCTTCAAGTAATGATCAAAAGCATACACTGCTATATCGTTGGGAAGGTAAGCAACATATGTGATAGAGCGGTATACAAACCCCGCAGCAAGAAGCCTTGAGCAAGGTGGTAGTGCGGTAAACAGTAGAAGGGAAGGGAAAAACACCGCTATACTGCAACGATAATCACAAGTTTGCCTGACATGGTAGAGTTACACTGATATATAAAGAAATACTGCCGAAGGAAAATATCGATGAGACAATGGCTTATCAGCAAGAGATATTACCTTGGCTCATCGACACTAGAAACCAACATCAGAGGAACATAAGATCTAATGCCGATGAGACATTGAGATATCGGTAAGACAAATAAGATTGTATCATCAACACTCTTCAAGTAATGATCAAAAGCATACACCACTATACCACTGGGAAGGTGAGCAACATATGCAATAGAGTGGTATACACTGCAACCCCACAACAAGAATCCTTGAGCAAGTTGGTAGTGCGGTAAATGTGGCATCATTACAATTTATAGAAAATCACATTAGTTTTCAAAATTAAATGCTATTAAATTATTAAGGGTTGCCAAAAGTAATATGATTGAGTATCGCGCCATCCAAAGATAATTGAGTTTTCCCAATATCGCACTCAATTGCAGTGCACTAGTGTTGAAGGAGCTAAGGATACGAGAAGAAGAAGTCTTGCAAGCTCATGAAATACTTGGGTAAGTGCACAAAAATTCTCTGAAAGAGCTCTATTAATATAAAAAATCTTGCCAAGTGTTGTCATCTAAAGCCATAATAGAGAAAATTGAAACATGCCTCCTAAAAGAAAATAATTAGAAGTAAAAGAAAGTTGGCCTAAAATTAAAGATGAAGAACCTAAAGTAAAGAAGAGACCATTCCATCAATCCATATTAGATATACTTACAAGGTCTACTAAAGAGGGTAATAAGAAGTTTCTCGTGGACACCACACAAATTTGTAGGGATGCCCTCATTTCCAAATCTGGATGGGACCTATTTTGGTATTTTTACAGTAAGAGAAATGAGAAGATTCTGGTGTCAAATGCTTGGATGTTGGATATAGCAAGGTTGATTGTCCCAAATGTGTTTGTTGATGTAGAATTTATTAGACTGCTAGCCAAACACTATCACTCAACTACCAAAACAATAAGGTTTCCAAACAACACAGTATTGGTAGAAGTAACCAAAAAAGCCATCATTGAGTGTTTTGGCTTAAACAAGCAGGCTCTGACCAAGATAAACCTGCAAAAAAGTGAGGAGGATTATGCTAGGTTAAAAATGACTTATAGAAGTGATGAGGTACCCTATATATGAAAAAGGGCATTAGTAACAGAACATTCCCCATCTCTACTACCACTACTGAACCATTTAATGTGACAATTTTTCAGTATTACTTTGTGAATACATATTTAGCTCTTTGCCAAGTGTTGGGGATAGATGCTCAAGATAAAATGCCAATAGGCCTAATGATGATGGCCATAAGAATTCAAAACCCTAAAACTAATATTGAAATATATTACTTTGCTTCATACCTTGAGAAGGCGTTAGATGATGAATTCTCCCAAGTTATAGAGGATATAGCACCAATTACATTCAGACACTATTCCCTACATTGTCATCTAATATTGTACCAGAATAGGGACCAATGTACTAAAAGAATGGACTTGGCTACAGTAGATGAGCAAGGGAATCCCACACCTGTCTAGAAATGGTGCTATATTTGGGACAGTTGGTGTAAGAATTCAAGCTTTGTTGTATTCTATGAAGACTTTGTACACAAAATCCTTCAAGTTCTTGGGTATGCAATACCAAGATTTTCAACTAAAATGTTACAACTAGTGAGACCTTTGGCTTTAAGACCATGGCAAGGTCATATAGACAATTTTGGAGATTGGTTCTTCCTCCCATAAGTTACAATAATAAGAGTTTATGGATTCCCTGTTTCTCCACAGATACTACCAAAATTTGTGCCACTCAGATTAGCATTTCTTGAATTTGTGTGGAAAATGATGTGGATGGAGAAAGATGTAATGCACAAGCAGAAGAAAGACACTTTCCTGCCAAACCAAACCAAGTGAAGATTGGGCTGTAGGCTCAAACACACTAGAGGAGTTACAGTATTATTTGAAGACAAGATATGCATTGAAATTTGGAAAAGAAAGAGCCTTTGACCCTGAAAATCATATGAACAACATAAGGCACAATCTTCTTACCAAAATGACAGTGCCACACCAAGTGGATTTTGAAGAAGATGTCATAAGGAACTACATTACCTATAATGATGTACTTAGTAGAAGGGAAAAATGGGATTATATGAAGAAGGTTGAAGAAAGGATGAAGCGGAGGTCCAAGGATTTCCTAGGATACTTTGTTGAGGAAAAGGACCCCATCAAGAGGATATAATTGATAATTGGTAGATTTGAATACTTGTACAGAAAGAAGGAATCATATCTTGAAGAACATCATAGTGGTGCAACTACAGAGCATACCCCAGGTGAAACCTCTGAGCCTCCCATGGAGCAGTTACCTCCCAAAAGACAGAAGACAAGAAGCATTGAACAATTAGTACCTTATGAGGATACTGAAGAGGTTGGCAATACTGAGGAAGTGGCTACAGTACTACAGTCATTGAAAGGTGATATTTAATTTGATCAGCCCATCCTTGAGACCAGTGCCCATAAACATGAGGAAAGGATGGGTGATGTAGAAAAAAATAAGTATAGAGGTACACGAAGATGAAAGGGAAATTGCAGCCAGGAGATTCATAGAAGATGGTGAATTCATTAAGACTCCTGAGTTGAAGTATTTATGGATGAAGATGAAGATAAAATAATTTCAAGAGAGGATGGAATCAACTGAAGCAGGAATTGAAGAATCACAGAAAAATGAAATGGTAGCACAAACTTTCTAGGAATTAAGAGTTGACAACATTGGAAATAGCCCCCAGAAGGCTAGAGAAATGGTCTTGAAGAGAAATATGCTCATTTTCCCTAGCTTGGAATTAAAAAAAATGTTTTTGCTTGATCAAGTGCAGGCTTAGGAACATCCAATGCTAGTTGCAAAATTTGACTTCGATGAAAGTGTGAGTGGAACTGGGTATAACCCAAATATTGAAACTCTGGCCATATGGATCAAATAGAAAAATACACAGAAGCCAAAATTATTTGATGTAATTCAAGGGATGAAAGGGGCAAGGATGGTAAGGACAATACAAGATACCATCCCTTTGGAGGCAGCCACAATGACCATGCATTCAACCATGTTCACTTGAGCAAGTATTAAGGGATTAGAAGAAAAATTGAAGGAGTATGAAAATGAACAAAAGGTTCCTAAATGATGAAGTTAATAAATTATTCATGGAGAATGTCAAATTGAAAGAAAAATTAAGAGGAGCAGGACCCTTACAAAGCAAGGAGATGGTGTTATACATGCCTCCTATTGCTCTAATGGATATTGTGAAGAAATTTCTGCATAATAGGTAAAAACTATAGAGAAGGAAGTGGATGATGTAAAGAAGGCTAGCAATCAAACCAAAGATGAAGTAAAAAGATGAATTTGTGAAGTTATGGAAAAGATTCTTGAGCACGGGATAAAATTAGTTATGGATAAATTGGAGAATGTGCATGATAGTTATAAAACACTTCAACAGTCAATGGATCAAATATAGACACATATGCTTGTATTAGATCCTTTGTTCAAAAGGTGGCAACCTATTCACGACACTTTGGCTAAGTTATGCAAAGTTCTACAAAGAAGTACTAATGCACCCACAACATTAAAGCCAACTGAACAAAGTGTGAAGATGATTATTGATGAATTTTAGTATGTACAAGGGTTTGATAAAAAGATTGTAACACGAATGGATTTATTCCATACCTACAAACAGTGGTATATACCTAAAATAGTGAGAGATGGTGATAAGTTGGAGGACTTGGATAAGTGGAAGAAAGAATTTAGTTAGGTTTTTCATAAGTGCATAACTCATATACAGGAGGATGATAATACTAGTCTTCCCAGGCTAAATCAGATCATGGATGGGTTGATTGTTCTTAATGCGAGATACCTAAAGTTTGTCAATGACACAAAGGAATTACTAGATAGTCGATGACAAACTCATCTTGCAAACATGCAAAAGATCCAGGAATATAAGTGGCCATCATATTTTACGGTGTATCAGTGGGAGGAAAAGTATTTGGTTTCAAGAGAATAGGACACTGAGGCGAGAGCATTTGGATGTTCATCATGGAGAGGAAGACTTTTCTAGATCAATGATCACGGGTCTTCTACGTTGAATAATGGAACCATATGTCAAAATGTCTCAAGTCTTGTTATTTCCTTAATTATACTAATTAAATAGTTGTTAGTAAAAGAAGTAGTTATGAAAGGTCATTTCTTTTTGTAAAAGGCTTGTAGTTTGTTGCTTCCTATATAAATAGGAAACCAAAGACTAGTTTTAAATTATCATCATCATAATATATCATTTCCATTTTTAATACTTCTATTATTAACATATATCAATTGAAGGAATATAATGGAGAACATCTTATTATCAGAGATTCTCCATGACTATGTTATCATTTTGTATTTTTCTTATGTTTTGCATAGTTATTTCTTCTTATATTTGAATGAATATCAGTTATTGAGCCTCAATATTGTGCTTATGTGAATGAATATGCTAATATAGTAAAGCATTTATTGTGGATGTTGGTAGAGCTGCTAATTTTTTTGAAAATTTGAGCTTATTTTGCCTTGTTACATGTTCAACATAAAAATGGAAAATATTTAAAAAATAATAAAGTTAACAAAGTTTCTTATTTAAATAATTGTGAGTTATGTGCATAAATATTTTATTAAATTTTGTGTCTTCACGAACGTATGTTGATACAAAATGAATGGAAGAAGCATCCAAATAATCCTAATTTTTTCTACCAACAATTCATATCAAATATTGAACAATTTACGGATACTACAATAGGTATTATTTAAGGATATGATGATGATGATATATTCTTGTACTTGTATATTCTATGAAACATTCCTTATTTCCTATGAAACAATGTATATATTCTTGTACTTGTAAATATTCTTTTACTGTTATGTCTATTAAATAAAACAAAATTTGAATAAAAAATGCTTCACCCTTTTTTGTAAGTGAGTATGTGAATTATTGTTTAAGGAAAAATCCTACAGTGTTTACATTTTCAGTTTAATAGTTTCAAATCTTCATTTTCTATTTATATAAAATTGTATGTGCTCTTTATCTCAAATGACATGAAACAGTAATATCATCAAAACTGGGGTTTTCAATTTCAGCACCATCATTGTCCACACTTTTCATATCCTGTTCACTTTTAAGTACAATCATCAAAATTTATTTTTATTTCTTGTCCCAATTAATCTTGATTCCTTTCAGCACAACACAATAGGTTGCATGTTAAATTTCAAACATTTTCTATGCATTTTTTTGTATATATTATTTTCTCAGTGCATCATTATGTAACAACAATTTCACTTCTGAGATATACAGTAAAAATAAATGAAAGCACATGTTTTCTTTGTCAAGGAAAATGTATGGCAAATACCCTATATATCTTAGATAAGTGTGCAAGCGAAATAAGACATAATTGATTGAATCTGATTTTCTATTGTACAGTTGTTTTTTTATGTACTTTTTACTTTTTGCATGTGGATTACCCTTAGAAAGAGACTACTTATCTTTTCTTAAATGAATCCTTTACATTTCCTTTCTACGAAATGAATTTACTACTTGGCAACAAGTTCGTGAACTTCATACAAATTAAGATTGGTGTAAAAGGCCATCCCCGCAAATGTTGTTTGGTCTAGAATTATAATGGAAAATAATAAAGCTTGCTAGGAGAATAAAACAGGTTTTCAATTGCCCAAGTACAACATAATATTACTAAAGCATTTCAAAGTTTAGGCCATAAGAATCATCCTTTTTTAAACATGGGTTGCAAATAATTTTGAAATTTAGAAGTCTTGGTCATTAACATTATTGTCTGCTACAATGTCATCCAGTGTATCATTGTCATTGTTCATATGTTCTTTCAAGTATTTAATATTATCCTCATCCTCATCTTGACCTACATCATCTTCACCATCATTGAAATTTGACTATAGACCATCTATATTGTTACCAGATGTATTTGGATCATCATTTTCTATACCATACATATTGTTGTCTTCCATAACATCATCTAACTCTGGATTGTTGTCTTCTTGTGCCTGAACATAACCATCTTCAACATCATCATGGATGTCAATTTATTTGATGTTCTCTAATCCCTCTCTCTCATTTTGTTGTCCATCATTGTTTTACTTAGTATCCACTAATGCATCATCAAATACGTGCCTTAATCCTAGATCATAATGTATGACAAATATCCATTTCGGGTCCAAAATATCTTCATAGAAAAATACCTGCACATGAACGACATACATATATTAGACATTATACAAATTGTATGAACATATATACATCAATTGAATAATGGAACATTATTTTATAGACTACCTTTTTTATACAATAATTGCTATAAAACACAATTTTGACAACATAGTTTATAAAACATTAGTCCACACTCATTTATTATTCTTTGGTTTTCTAACCTTAAGAAAATCCTTAGGGAGACCTTGTTCTTCCCTCTTCTTTCGCGTAGGAATGCATTTTAAGAAGGGGTAATCAATCAATAACTCATCCCCAATGGTAAGGTCCATAATAGCCTCAACCATTATCAATCTATCAACCTCTCTTTCCATATCTCCATCTTTATCATTTATAACCTCAAGAAATTGACAATTTGGTCTTACATTAAGGTCCCTTCCCTTACTACTATTTATAAATCCTGCAATATTTTTGTGTGTGTATGCACGTCCATCTATATACATAAGATGGCCTCTATTCATTTCTTTTCCACTTTCCAATTGGAGATGATGTGTATACATATTCAAATTTAGACAATATGTTGACATGCTAGGCTTATATTTTGCTAGCCTTCTCCATTCGCCACTGTAATATGATAGACCATAGTATGGCATTAATCTCCTAGTGGTTTGTTCTGAATTGTTTCTATGTTTGGATCCCACATGTACATTTTGGACAATCAAGAGGCCTAGATTCACTCCATGAATATTGGAGGGTAGTATCATGTAGCTGTATCACCAAAATTGAAACACCTCATACACTCTAGGTAGTTGTTGATCACTAGGCCAAGCACAATATAATCGAAGATCAAATGTCTCTTTGTAAATTGATCTCAAACTCAGGGGCAAGTCATCATCTCCATCACATTCATTCTCATAGGGTGTGTATTCCACCTTCCTCTTGTCTTTAAGCAAATTATGCATCTTCACACTGGTTCTTGTTCTATTACTTTTTTTTGTCAATTCCTCATCTTCCGAGCTAGTATATTGGCACATATTTTTGTTAGATATATCATCTAATAAATGATCATTGCCCTCTATGTTGGAAGTCGGTGATCTAGGAAACTTTAAACCAAGAACTTTATCCTGCAAGTATCCATTAAGAAAAAAATAGTTATTTAAATAATATAAAACAATGTTTAAATGAAGTATACATGTTATTTATATCAAATTGAAAATTCCTCACCATAATTCCTATTGGATTTGAATCAATTGTAGGAGGTATAATACTATCTGGAAGCTCATGATATATGTAATGTCTATGTACAATCGCTTGTTTGAATTGTTTCTTTCCACAACATACAAAACATCCACAAACAATAATTTTCTCAAAGTATTCATCCCATGTACTATAGTCCCGACCTACCTCTTCTTCAGTGCAATCATTTGTTGTGTCTGCAGTATCCATTTTCATATCCTCTTCCACCTACTATCGTCTATGTGATTTAACAGTTTTAGGTCCATGCCCATGTACATTTCTTGTTCTTTTGCTGGTTGAACACTTAGGTTCTGCATTTGCTCCAATATCCATCTAAAATTATCAACATGCATTAATTTATGTCAAGATTGGATAATACATTATAAATTTCAATAATACTATGAAAAAAGATGGACGTATCACAAAATACCATCAAATCATTTTTTCCTAAGTTAAGTCAAAATTTGAGTACCTAATGTCCCACTTCATTCGTTGTGTCCTCATTTGTTATGACACGATTTATTTCCATGGCCTCATCTCGCCCCTATAATACACAACATAGTAAATAATGTTTAGTACACCAATTATATCATTTCAACGAATATTCTATCCAATACAAAACCTCACTTTAGTCATATATTTGACATATTGATATCATGTTTTGGCTATCCTAATTTTCAAACTTTTCCCTTGATCATAGAATCACATTTAATCACCATTCATGTTCATTTTCAACCAATAAGTTTGACCTCAGAGGCCTCATGGAAAAAAAATGACTTTACCTCCTCTACGTTGTAGTATTTGTGAATTCATAAACACCTTCCTCCTTTGGTTGAGGTTGCTTTCTCTTCTTACCTCTATTGTATCTGCAGATTCCGTTGTCTCATCTATTTCCACCCACTTTCCTCTCAATGATTTAGTATTTCTATGCCGTCCACGTCCTCTCTCCATGGCCTCCTCTGTGAATGAAAATTCCACCATAGAAGCTTTCACCGAACTACTGCCGAGAGGAAAAATCAACTTGTGGGACTGTGGTAAAAACTGCTCTACTACACCAAGCTGATGAAGGAGTCGGGGGATAGCGGTGGTCACTACACTACCTCATGCCAATGGTAGAAGACTTGTGGGACTATGAGAATCATCGCAACAACTCTAGGAATAGAAGGAAGACTCGCATGCCACCACAAAAGCTTTCACCACACTACTGCCAAGAAGGATGAAGCACCTTGCGGGATTGCGGTAAAAACCACTCTACCACACTAAGCTAATGAAAGAGCCATGAGACAGCGGTGGTCACAAAAAAAAGCCAGGAATTGGAATTATTTCTAACACTCTGGGTCCTGTGATACACAACAATGAAAATAGTCACTTTACAACAATGATAGGCGCTAAATTAGGTGCACTTGATGCTTCCTTATACGTCCCAAACAGATTACATTAACGGCCAAAAGTCAGCGCTAAAGTGGGCATTAACTAACACTGACTAAAGCATGACTAATGAATCAAAATAAAAAATTTAAAACTTTCCCACGTGAAGGAAGAAATCAGATGACAAAAAAGTGAAAAACATTACACGAAGGGAGAGAGCAGGGCACTTCCAGCAACTGATGAATGAATGAATTAATTAATTAATGAATGAGAGATTTTAGTGACGTCTATGAGACCAAGTGGCCTAAGGGACCAAGAACCAAAAATCTAAGTAATTTCCAAAATCTTTCCCATGTTGGACCTTATTTTATCAATTTTGACCAAAAAACTAGTTATCTTGTTGATCTTCTCCTCCTCGAATAACTCATGCAGATTGTCAGCCTTTAAGTTGAATTTTTATGAGAAATTTGATTTAGTTTGTGACACCATAGGTAAGGTTACAATTTATTTTTTCTTGCTTGAATTCGTGATTGTTTACTGCTCTTTGTATTGCATTTGAATTCGTGATTGTTTACTGGTTCATGGCCTAACCAATCCATGCAACCTCTAAATTGTACCATAATTATAAATTGTAAAACCTTTGAGAAACCAACAAAAAATTTTACCCTACCCATTTGAGCTTTGGATCAAAATATTATAGCATGAAGCGAGGATTCCTTTGTATTCTTTTTCTAACATGGGTATCAAGGAAATAGTGAACTGCTTGGAAAATCTGGGAATTGGGTCAGACATTGCTAAGCAACTGTTGAAAATAAACACAGAAACAACTTGGTTTTTCCCAGCCGTGCCATAGTCACCGATGCCATGATAGATTCATGCAAGATTGCATTATGAAAGAGTTTTCATGATAAGGTTATCAACACTAAGCAAACCGAGCAAACATATTTTCCCTAGGTTATCAACACTAAGCAAACCTAACGAACATATTTTCCCATAAAACAAAACTTTCATACCACAAAATGGAAGAAAACTTTCATACTTGACAGTGTGTACTTCATTTTCCTCCATAGACTAGATGAAAATAATTTTCCCTAGGTCACCTCAAAATTTCAAGCAATGGAGGGAAGTGAGCATTGACAACAAACTCTGGCCACAATGAGGTAATTCATTGTCAATTTATAGATTTGTAAATGTTTCCATTGTTTCTTTGAATTTTACTTTTTAGTTTTTTATTTCTAAATTTAAAAGAAGAAATATAATTTAAAAAGATATCTCTCTCTCTATATATATATATAGGGACATGAGACTGAAAAAGATAAAGAGGAATTGGCTTCCATATTGGGGGTAGAGGCAATGAAAAAATTGGTTAATGTGGACTGGACAACACTTGCCAGATACATAGAAAAACAATCTATTAACCCCCCTCAAACATTTCAAACAAATCAATTGTGTCAAAGGGAATCAATTGATTCCCCAACCAGTCTTGGATCAAGCAAAAGATCCATACATTTGTAAGTATATTTAATATGTTAAGTGATATATTTTTTTATTTCATTGGAAAAAGTAAATGATTGCAAATTAATTAGTTTAACTAGTCCATGTGCCATGTTTTGATAGGAGGAGAAATATGGCCACCATCCAAAGTAGTTTGAAAAGAATATGTTACAAAACAAAAAGTGGAACGATTTTGTAATCTAGATGGAGAACGAGGTATCAATAGTTGAGTTTCAATAACTTAGTTGGATATTGTTGTGTTAATATGTCAATTTGTATCTCTTGTGTTGAGTTGTTTATTGATGCATATGATGAGTAAATAGAGCTCAAATCTTATGATTACAAGATGACCATTTATGTGCATGAATAAATAGTAGAAGGTTGTAGATGAACTCAATTCATCTGAATTTATGCCTCTTTGAAAGCATTCCTCTTGAATCTCTAATATCAGGTGCTCGAGACTTCCCTATAGCTTTTACCTTTTGTTGCCACCTTTCCTCTTCACTATGAGACTCGTCTCCCTTTTACTTATATGCATTTCTGGCTTCGAATTATAATTCATTCTATGTTTTACCTTCCTCTTCTTCAAAATCTTCTTCTTCATCATCCTCCTCTAAATCCACAAGAGATTCATCTTTTGAACCTTCCTCATCTGATTCTAATTCCTCTTCTACATCAGCGGGTTCATATCCTTGATCTGACTCTTCTGAATTATCAGAATTAGAATCACTAGCTTCCATATTCAAAAATTCCCAACCAACATCTTCAATAAATTTATCTAGATCATCAGTAATACTCTTCAAAATTGGCCGCTAGTACAAATTCATTCTGCTTTCATAATACTTTATATCCATGGAGTTCAACCATTCCTTGATACCATCAAGTGAAGATTGAGGAATGGCGTCAATGCGGAGTACATCTTGCTTGAATTATTTGAAAATAATAGCCATATCAAATGCCTTTTTCCCAAGTCATACTCTCTCAAGGTTAACAATCTCAATCTCACTAATAGTGATTACTACGAAAGGTAATTCCACCAACTCTACCAAACAGTTTACCGTAGGAACAATAAAAGTAGAGGCTTTGAAAGGAACTCCATGAAAACCAAGCTCTCTAAATGGTAAATCAAACTCTAGCTCAAAATATTTTAGATGAGGCTACTCCCATATAAGCTCTCTCACTCACTTGACAAATCCTTGAAACTTTGTATTGATTTTATTTTTCCTATCCCTCTCTTGCCGTTCTTCCTCAATTTCATCAGGATCATACATTGACCTTCTTTCCCCCACTAAAGTTTGGACCACATCCATTACCTCCACATAAAAATGGACATGCTTTGTCTTCTTGGTTCCCATGCCATGATATGGTTATGAAAATGAAAATGAAGCAAAGTAATCATCTCCTTCTCCGTTGGTTGGAAGAATGCATGCTTAATGTTTTGATACATGATATTAGCTCTCTCTTTTGCTCTCATGGTTGAATACTGAAATCTAGTATGGTGGGCCTCCAAAGTTCCAGTCATCTTTCTTCCTCTTCCACCAAATGTTGGCCTAATCCACATGTTTTCCAGCCTAATTGGCTTTGTTTTTGAAAGTTGAAGTTTCTCTTGAGTCATCAATGTAGCTCTCTCTACCTTTTCAGACTCTTTCACTGCTACAGATCGTCTTTGGGATTTAATCATCTATACCACACAGTTAATGTGCTTTAAATCCTTGCATCTAAAGGAAATTTCCTTAACATAAATAATGCTAGGGAATTTCAATGTTGCCATTGTAGTTGGCATTAAATCTGATACCTGCAACATTGAAAATTATCCTTATATAAGAATTCCCTCCATCTTGTTAATTGGCTTGTAACACTCTTGATGGTGGCTACATGAAATCTGATTCTGATTCCTCTTCTACATCAGAGGGTTTGTATCCTTGATTCGAATCTTCTAAATTATCAAAATCAAAATCACTAGATTCCATATTCAAAAAAATTCAACCAACGTCTTCAATAAGTTTATTTGGATCATTAGTAATACTCTTCAAAATTGGCTGCCAGTTCAAGTTCACTATGCTTTCATAATACTTTATATCCATGGAGTTCAACCATTCCTTGATGCCATCAAGCGAAGATTGAGGAATGGCGTACATGCGGAGTACATCCCACTTGAAGTCTTTGAAAACAATAGCCATATCAAATACCTTTTTCCCAAGTCCTACTCTCTCAAGGTTAACAATCTCAATCTCACTAATAGTGATTACTAAGAAAGGTAATTCCACCAACTCTACCAAACAGTTTACCATAGGAACAATAAAAAAAGAGGCTTTGAAAGGAACTGCATGAAAACCAAGCTCTCTAAATGGTATATCAATCTCTAGTTCAAAATATTTTAGATGAGGCTACTCCCATAGCTCTCTTACTTGCTTTGAAAAATCCTTGAAACTCTGTATTGATTTTATTTTTCATGTCCCTCTCGTTGTTCTTCCTCAATTTCATCAGGATCATACATTGACCTTCTTGCCCCTCCTAAATTTTGGACCACATCCATTACCTCCACATAAAACTGGACATCCTTGGTCTTCTTGGTTCCCATGCCATGATATGCAAATGAAAATGAAGCAAAGTAATCATCTCCTTCTCCACTAGTTGGAAGAATGCATGCTTAATGTTTTGATACATGATATCAGCTCTCTCTTCTACTCTCATGGTTGAATACTAAAATCTAGTATGGTGGGCCTCTAGAGTTCCAATCATCTTTCTTCCTCTTCCACCAAATTCTAGCCTAATCCACATGTTTGCTAGCCTAATTGGCTTTATTTTTGAAAGTTGAAGTTTCTCCCGAGTCACCAATGTATCTCTCTTTGCCTTTTCAAACTCTTTCATTGCTACAAATCGTTTCTAGGATTTAATCATCTATACCACATGGTTGATGTACTTTGAATCCTTGCATCTAAAGGAAATTTACTTAACATAAATACTACTAGGGAATTTCAATGTTGCCATTGTAGTTGGAATTAAAGCCGATACCTGCAATACTGAAAATTATCCTTATATAAGAATTCCCCCCATCTTGTTGGCTTGTAACACTCTTGATGGTGGTTACATGAAATCTGATTTTGATTCCTCTTCTACATTAGAGGGTTCATATCCTTGATTTGACTCTTCTGAATTATTAGAATCAAATTCACTAGATTCCAGATTCAAAAATTCCCAACCACCATCTTCAAAAGAATTATCTGGATCATCAGTAATACTCTTCAAAATTGGCCACCAGTTCAAGTTCATTCTTCTTTCATAATACTTTATATCCATGGAGTTTAACCATTCCTTGATGCCATCAAGTGAAGATTGAGGAATGGCATCAATGCAGAGTACATCCCACTTGAAGTCTTTGAAAATAATAGCCATATCAAATGCCTTTTTCCCAAGTCATACTCTCTCAAGGTTAACAATCTCAATCTCACTCATAGTGATTACTAAGAAAGGTAATTCCACCAACTCTACCAAACAGTTTACCATAGGAACAATAAAAGGAGAGGATTTGAAAGGAACTCCATGAAAACCAAGCTCTCTAAATGGTAAATCAAACTCTAGTTCAAAATATTTTAGATGAGGCTGCTCCCATAGCTCTCTTACTTGCTTTGAAAAATCCTTGAAACTCTATACTGATTTTATTTTTCCTGTCCCTCTCTTGTTGTTCCTCCTCAATTTCATCAGGATCATACATTGACCTTCTTTCCCCTCCTAAATTTTGGACCACATCCATTACCTCCATATAAAATTGGACATCCTTGGTCTTCTTGGTTCCCACATCGTGATATGGTTATGCAAATGAAAATGAAGCAAAGTAATCATCTCCTTCTCCAATGGCTGGAAGAATGCATGATTAATGTTTTGATACATGATATCAGCTCTCTCTTCTGCTCTCATGGTTGAATACCGAAATCTAGTATGGTGTGCCTCTAGAGTTCTAGTCATCTTTCTTCCTCTTCCACCAAATGCTAGCATGATCCACAAGTTTTCCAACCTAATTGGCTTTTTCTTGAAAGTTGAAGTTTCTCCTAAGTCACCAGTGTAGCTCTCTCCACCTTTTCAGACTCTTTCATTGCTAAAAATCATCTCTAGGATTTAATCATCTGTACCACATGGTTGATGTGCTTTGAATCCTTGCATCTAAAGGAAATTTCCTTAACATAAATACTGCTAGGGAATTTCAGTGTTGGCATTGTAGTTGGCATTAAAGTTGGTACCTGCAACATTGAAAATTATCCTTATATAAGAATTCCCTCCATCTTGTTGGCTTGTAACACTCTTGATGGTGGCTACATGAAATTTGATTTTGATTCCTCTTCTACATTAGAGGGTTCATATCCTTGATCTGACTCTTCTGAATTATCAGAATTAGAATCACTAGCTTCCATATTAAAAAATTCCCAACCACCATCTTCAAAAAAAATATTTGGATCATTAGTAATACTCTTTAAAATTGGCCTCCAGTTCAAGTTCATTATGCTTTCATAATACTTTATATCCACTGAGTTCAGCCATTCCTTGATGCCATCAAGTGAGGATTGAGGAATGGTGTCAATGCGGAGTACATCCCACTTGAAGTCTTTGAAAATAATAGCCATATCAAATGCCTTTTTCCCAAGTCATACTCTCTCAAGGTTAACAATCTCAATCTCAAGTATTTGCTAGGGAATTTAAAATTTTATTATGGTATGTGCACTTTGATATGATGTAATATGATTATGGTTTCGTCTCATATGTTGTAATATTAAATATATAATAGAAAAATAAATTATTGCATGAAATAAATAATAACTTCTCATTCTAAATGTTTTTTTTTGCAGAACACGGGTCTTCGAAAAGATCAAGATGATCGTCAACATGATATAGATCCACAAAATATTGGTTCTGCTAGTACAAATCACATGGCAGAGGATGATGATGACACATATGTGGAAGACACCGAGGCCAATGACAATGATGATGATGACAATGATGATGATGATGATGATGATGATGATCACAATGGTGATGATGATGATGAGACAGTTGGTGATAGTAACTAGTGACATTCATGATCATATAGACTGCATCATAGATCATTATTGATATATCGTTATGATGACTCTTTTCATGTTTACTATCATATGTATCATTTTCACGACCTACAGTACTATATTATTGAGTTGTATCATTTTCAATTTTTCACTATATCATTTGGATATGTATCATCTTGACTTGTATTAGTTTGAGTTACATAATTTATCAATTTTATTTATATCATTTGTGCATGTACCATTTTCACTTATGCTGACTGTTGGACATGTATCATTTTGACATGTTTTTGATGTACTAGCATATTTGACTTTCACTTGTTTTAGTTATATATGATGATGATCTTATCAGTATTGAATTGTCAATTTATATATATTAAAAGTGGTTGATGATTTTTGGATGGATATTTATTACGTATGATGAATTTAATTTACTGCTAAGGATGGATGTTGTCAAATTCAATTAAATTATAGATATTTGACTCACTTGTTTTAATTATAGATGATCATGTTATGTAATAATAGTTCAGGTAGTGATGAAAGGTAAAATTAATGCTTGGCACCTCCAGAATGTAATTGAAAGTTTTGTAGCGAGCCACATTAAAAGAGGTGGTAATGTCAAAGTGGATGTCTTATATAAATGGGCTTTAAATTTTGGTGAAATGGGGGAATTTAGGTTGGAGGATTTTATAGGTGTTAAGTTGGCAGAATTAGGTGAAAACAAAAGAGAGGACAATGCCTTAAATGAACAAGGTGGCGAAGCAAGTGAAGTAGGTTTGACATGAAAAGCGAAGGCAGGGTTGGCGGGTGGTGGTGAAGTACTACTTCATTAATAGAAAGTGTGGGAAATCCAAGATGATGTTAAATGCAAGCCCTCAATTAAGATGTGTTAATTGCATTTGGAAAGGGTCGAGAAAAATTCTACAACAAACTTTTGTGGTGGCGGTGCTAGTTGTCAAGAGAAATGGAAGCCAAATTCACCTTCTGGTCACAAAGATCTCTGGGCCCATTTTATGGAGAGGTGTCCAGAAAATGACTGGAGGGCCTTTTCCTTGTTGACAATGAGCGGCTAGTGCAGTGTGCAAAAATGATTTGTGGCAGGGATTTCGGCTCTTTGAAACACAAATACCAAACCAACATGGACTTATAATCCTTAATTGCAGTGTGGGGCTTGGATTTAGGTGAACCAGTGGAAATGGTGAGGATGGTGGTGTAGAAAATTGTGCATGAATATTTTCTGGTAGGCATGGAGTCCATTCTCGAATGGGTGGTTTCGGGTGTAGGTTTAGATTATTTTGGAGGACTGGTAGATGATGAAATTGAGGAGCTTATGGGAGACCAGGGCTCAAACCCTTTATTCGTTGGCCCGAAGGAAAATACAAAACTGGTTATCATGAGGAAGCACATTTGGGATGGAAAGTGCTCAAACTCTTCATCGAACAAGCAAAGGCAGAGATGTAGGGATTGGAAGCGAAAAAGGAAGCACCAGAAGAAGAAGTTGGGGAAGCGGCGAAAGAAGAAGCCTCTGAAGGAGATAGCCAAGCGTCTGTTGGGTCTGGGTGGAGCTCGTTAAGACTAGTCATGTTTGTCTGTGTCTAATTTTGAATTCTCCCTCCGCTTTTGTTGTATTAAAGTGTGTAACTCTAAACATTGTTAATGGTGGTTATTTTTTGTAAGGATTTTACTAGTATATAGTTACAGGGGTTACAGGGTTTATTTAATGTTTTACTCTGCACATTAGCATGCCTCTAGTCTTTGTCATTTGCTGTGGAATTTTGGTGGGTAATGACATTGAACAATACATGTAATTTTTATCTTTACAAGCAATACACAAATTTTGTGTTACCGACCAAAAAAAATAATTGTCTTGTTATTTAATCATATGAGTTAAATAATTAAATTACTTAGTCTATAATCATATGAGTTATTTAAGAGGCACAATATATTTAACTAATTAAATTGAAATAAAACATATTAAATTAATAAAATGAAGCAAAACAAAAAGCATTTTTAGAAGCAAAAAAGGAAGCAAAACAAGAAGCATTTTTAGAAAAAAAAAAGGAAGCAACAATGGAAGCCAAACTAGAAGCAATCTTGTAAGCAAAATTGGAAGCAAACGTGGAAGCAAAATTGGAAGAAAAATTGGAAGCAAACTTGGAAGCAAAACTAGAAGCAAAACCGGAAGCAAAATTGGAAGCAAAACTGGAAGCAAAATTAGAAGCAAAGTTGGAAGCAAAACTGAAAGCAAACCTAGAAGCAAAACTGGAGGCAAAACTAGAGGCAAAACTAGAAGCAAAACTGGAAGCAAAACTGGAAGCAAAACCAGAAGCAAACCGGAAGCAAAACCGGAAGCAAAACTAGAAGCAAAAATGGGAGTAGATATAGAAGCAAAATCGAAAGCCTAATTGGGCACTATTTCCAATGCTATTTCCTGGTGTTATTTTAGTTTCTAACAGAGGCGCTATTTTTGGTGCTATTTCTCGACACTATTTTAGGTGCTAACGAGGGCATTGTGATTTTACAGTGCTAACTCTGATGTTACGTATGGCACAAAATTCGGTGTCAAATTCGGCACCGAGATGACCATGCCTATTTGTGCTGAGTTTAGCGTTGGCCAATTCACCTAATTCATGAATTGAAATTTGACGCTATTTTATTGCTATTTTCATGTTTTGCTATAGTGCTCCCTCTCTCCTTCCCTCTCCCTCCTCTCTCCCACTTTCCCTCCCTTCCCACTCTCTCTCCACCTACCTCTCTCTCTCTCCCCCTCCCTCCCTCTCTCCCTAAACCCTAAACCCACTCTCTCTCCCTCTCTCCCACTCTCTCTTTCTCCCACTCTCCCTCTCCCTTGCTCTATCCCTCTCTCCCACTCTCCCTCCCTCGCTCCCACTCTCCCACTCTCCATAAACCCTAAACTCTAAACCCACTCTCTCTCCCACTCTCTCTCTCCCTCTCTCCCCTCTCTCTTTCTCCCTCTCCCTCTCTCTCTCCCACTCTCCCTCTCCCTCCCTCTCTTCCACTCTCTCTCTCTCTCTCTCTCTCTCTCCCTCACTCTCCCTCTCTCTCCCTCTCTCCCTCTCAGGTCTCTCTCTCTCCCTCTCTCCCTTTCAGGTCTTTCTCTCTCCCTCTATTATATAATTCAATTAAATATATATTAAAGATCTAAGAGGGAGATGGAGACTTCAAAGCGAGACTATGTATTAAATATAATATATAATATATTTAATAAATATAAAGTATATCTAAAATATAAATAATATATATTATAGTATATATTATATATACTATATACTATAATATATTTAATATATATATATATATTATAGTTTATATTTAATATATAATATATATTATATAATATATAGTGTATTTATATATAATAAATTTATAATACAGAAAACAAATATCTGTTTTGTTGAAAAGAAACTCCGCCTCATTTTCAAAGGAAGACTATGTATTAAATATGATAGATAATATATAATATATTTAATAGATAGTATAATATATAATATATAGTATATGTGAAATATACTATTGTATATTTATATACAATAAATTTATTATATAATAAATGGAAACATATATCCAATTTGTTGAAGAGATGTATTAAATATATTATATATTTAATATATATTACATAATATATAATATAATATATATATATTATATTTAATATATATTTATATATTATATAATAAATAATATAATATATATAATATAATATATAATATATATTATATATTATATAATATAATATATAATGTATATTATACAATATATTTCATATATATTATATTTAATATATAATATATAATATATGTGTAATATACTATTGTATATTTATTACAATAAATTTATTATATAATAAATGGATATCCATTTGTAACGGATATCCCTTATGAAGGGATATCTATTTTTTATTCCATTGGATTTGAAGCCACATGCGAATATAATATAGTTTTACAAAATGGATATCCGTTTATAAGGGATATCCATTTTTTTGAGGACTTTATAACGCAAAATCTTCCTCATTTTCACAAACCTTGCCTCATTTTCGTGACGTAGTAGTCGAGCAGTGACCTTCAGCGACTTTTAGGTATGCATTTTTTGCATTTTTTCTATTTTTTTTGCTAATTAGTGTTTAATTTAAGTTTTTTTTTGCAGTCTTTGTGGTTTTATTCAATTTTTTCATTTCTATCTAAACTTACAAAAAAAATTGAAACCCTAGTTAGTGGAAAACAAAAAAAATGAACCTTCATTACTAGAAAAAAAAGCATAAAATTGAACCTAGTATATTAAATAAACATAAAATAGAACCTTCATTAGCCCCTTTTTGCATTTTTTAAAACTGTTTTACATTCTTTTATGTTTTTCCTTCTTTATCACTTATTCTCATGTTTCTTAAATTCTTGCTTTGTTTCTTATTCTTAAGTTAGTATTTCTTTTTTAAACAATTTGTTTTTTAGGTTTTTTATTTTTTAATTGTTTTGACTCTCCTCAGCTCTCAAAATAGAAAGGATCCTTGTTGGAAGTGCTCTAAATTTCCAATAGTTGGTGAATCTGGATCCACTGTTAGTACTAACCAGACAAAACTTGTCCCCGAAACCATAGGGAAATGGTCGAAGTGAATGGGTAATAATCGATGGGCTATCATATTGTATCATATACAAATGATAGCCTCCCACACAACCCATTGATTATTGCCCATTAACTTTTCCCATTTCCCTATGGCTGCAGGGACAAGTTTTGTTTTACCATTACTAACTATGTATACAGAGTCACTAAGTATTGGCAATTTGGAGCTTAACACTTCCACCTTTGTTGAATCAATTTGGAGCTTAACACTTCCACATTGCAATGAGGTAAAAATTTAATGTATTTTAAATGAGATTTCACATCACTTTAAAATAATTATTTGTTTTCCATTTACACGCCTTAGACATAAATGAGCTTTACACAGTTTTTCATTTGTATTCAATTAAGTCATTTATATTGAATGGTTTAAGGGGATTTTAAAACATGTATCTTACATTTTTAAATTATAAATTTAATGCAAGTTCACTTATAGATCTAAATCATAGATCCATGCCCTCCAGCTCCAACCATTCCACCTCCACCCACTCCACCTTGTAACCCCCCACCTCCACCACCTACATACGATGGTGCTTGCTTTCGAGAACAAGTCAATGTGAATGTTAGAACCATTCAAAATCAAGTTAACACTATTCAAAATGAAGAATGTGTTCATCCATTATTGAGGCGTTTTGCATCAAAAATACAAACTGTTGTTGATACGGTTAGGTCCATGGAAGTGGACTTAGACGAGCATCAATGATGGCTAGAGTAAAGGAGACAGTCCCAATCTAAAGAGGAAAACACAAAGAAATGAATAGATGCAATTGAGAGCCATAAAACTTTATTAAGACAATGATCTTATATTTATAAAACAATTGATCTTGGATGTTTATATTAAAAAAGAGGGAAACAAATTTGTGGAGCCACGTGGATTTTAGCAATATGCGATGGTTGCTTATTTCTAGCCCCCCTTTTTTTCACAACTTATTTTCAATTCCTAAACAGTAGTTGGTCCATTAAAATAGGAAAAGATTCCAAATTATCCTTTCCCAACAATAAAATTTATGCATGGGAACACTCCCGCTACTTAAATTTATGCATGGGCACATGAGGTAAATGATATGTTTATAGTGTGTGATTTTTTTCTTTTAAATATTTGTCCTAACACTAAGTTCTTTTTATATGTGCATTGGAGGATGCTTGGGTGAAAGACAAATAGAAGGACAAGAGAAAAATCGAGGTAAAAATATAAATTATATGCTTTATATCAATTATTTTAAATATAATGTTCATTTACAATATTCTTAATTCATTATATTTTTCAAGAACACTAAAATGGTGGCCAAAATTATAAAAATGTATATACTTCTAACTTCTTCCTCTATGTTTTGTACTCATTTTAGTGTTTGTTACCCTTATATGTGATTATGATCCATTTCTCATGCTTCTAAGCATAAAACCCTCATAGGAGCTCCAAATTAGTTAACTAGGAACCCACTCTATTGCAAAAATCCTATTCCCCTTGTTGTGTAATGTTATATCTTGCAAATCTGTTGCAGCAGATTGAATATAATAAAAACCCTATAATTTTTTTATTTAAAGATTAATCAATCCTAATATCTATATCATAGAAGAAATAGATAAATAAGCTAGCCAAACAAGTTTTTTTAGGAAAAAAGACACCCCAAATTGATATACATTTTAGAAATCCTAATTTCACAATCATATGTTAAGGGGTTTCAATCATATTTTAAGGGGCCTTGCAACGAAATATTCGTATATTGATGTCTTATTAATCAAACACATTAATATGAACTAAAAATTGATTACCATGTAGGCTTCACCTTGTGTTTTGATCAAGTAATGCATGTGGCATTGATTTAGAATTAAGAACATGAGAAATTGCATTACTACAATTCAATCAAACTAACTTTTAAGGTTTACTGTCATCCTTGTATTGTCAATCTTATTACAAAATAAATTCCCAAGTCTTAATTCAAACCTTGCTACACCTATATTATTCCAAATTATGAAAGTGATGTGACCCAAAATCCAAAATCAGAACAAAATCTTTCAAACTATGAAGTAAGGTGCTGCAAAGATTCTTGCCTCTAAAGCTTAGCAGCCAACATGGTGTGAGGGCTCTACAAAATTTGTTGAACAACTTGTTGCTGAAGTTCTATATTGAAGGATAAGGATGTATGAGTGAGATCTATAATCTTGTTTAATTTTTTAGTGAATAAAAATGTATTATTGTGATCAATTGATATAAATTATTTTTCATTGTTATTTAGAAATTTTGTTTACAATAAGACTTTCAATACTCATATTAGTAAAAATAAGCAAATACAAATTAGAAAAATAGATTTTAAAATATCTGATATTATAAAAAAAAAAAATTGTAAACATAGATCTAAACAAAAGTGAAAAATTCTAGTATGTGATGGATCAATTAGAAAAATCAAATTGCATTCAATGAATGCTATAGAAAATTTCCCATAGATAGAAACTAACAATAAGATTAAAGAAACACAAATTGACAAAGTCTAAATAACAATTTTATTTAACAATTAACCCACTTTTTAAAAAATATTTATTAATACTCAAATTTACACATTTAATATTCACCATTGTTTAGCAAACCAGAACAAATGATTTGATTACTCATTTACATTCGCTAAGAAACCACCTCTTCAATGGTGATGAAGAGCATATTTACAACTATGGTTTTACTATCTACTTGAACTGCTTGATTGTCAACATCAATGGACATGTTATTAGACAAATCTTCAACATTTTCCATAGGGATGTTTAAATCTGGTAGAGAAAAATCTTGTGAAGATGACTCTACTGCATCTTGTCCAATTGACATCTTTAATGATTTTAATTTTGCGGAAGTTGTTGGAGATTGGGTAGGAAGTTGGTGTTGTCTTCACTGTAAAACAAAAGAATATTTCTAAGTTAGTTTGTTAGGATCCATTCTCTCAAGAAAGAGAAACAGTAAAAAAATATTAAATAAAAATATGAATTCATTACAAAGAAAGTAAAACTTTTACTTGCTATTACATTATGAAATACTTTATTACTGGAATCGATTTTAAAAAATTAATTAACTTCTGCTTCAAAAATTTATTTTCAGAAACTGTTAAGTATCTTCTCCTTTTCCTGATTAAAAAGAATGGTCTTAATAATACTCTTTTTTATTACGACTTTTAAAATAAGAATTAACTGCTAACAAAAATCAAACCTTTTCCTTACTTAAAAGAGTATAATCATCTTAATAACAATTCTTTTGTTCTAATATCTAATGACTTTTGCAATAGAAATTGACAAGAAATAAATCTTTTCCATCTCTTCGTTTTGTAATGATAGGTCCAATATACAATTCCTTCAGCTCTGCCAGAGTACAACTCTCACATTAATCAGCCATCTAATAACAGAATTCAAAGAAAAAACAAAGAAAGATGAACTCATAAATACCTTTCTCTTACGCACTTTTCCATTGGAAGGGTTGTGCACTCCTAATTTTCTTTCCACCTATACCAAATGCAAATGTGATTAGTCTATTGAACCATATAGAAACATTAGAAAAGAGAATTAAATTTTTAGATCCAACCCTTCAAACAGAATTTTACTTAAAAAAAACATACAAAATTAATATCATTTAAGTGATGAATATTCCATGCAAAATATATACAAAATAAAATCATTTTAAAATACTCAGAGAGAATTACAGGCAGTTTGAGTAAGATGTAAAAAAATTGCAGTATTATGCTGTGAGTTTTTAGCTGTAATAATTTAAGTACTTTCTTTCTTGCATTATCATTCACTAACAGATAACAGTTTGAGCAGACAGAAATTTATAGTGAAATGGACAGTGAAGTCTACCTTTGGTTATTCTTATATTTTATTATTATATATCAGTACTGCTTGTTTCCTTGCAATGTATTAAAAATCCAGAGTGGTTAGGAGGAAATGCTTAGGATCAAGATTTTTGATGAACAATTTAAAGTGAGAAACATAATTTCAAATTGGTTATGAAAGTATGTCAGTTATTGGAGAGAGGTCCATAGTGGAGCACCCTAACTTCACGTTTCTCAAAATCTTATGTGGAAATTTCAAATTACTTCTATTTTTGCACAACCATTTATTTGGCAACTCACATGCTTTTATATTTCATTTTAGGGCCACATCATCAAATATAATGCCACATCAGCATGCTTGCTTTTTGTTGAGGTATCCAAAAAGGCCCAAAAAAAAAGTGAGACTGATAGTGGTGCACTAAGTCATGTTTTATTGGTGCCCTGATGTGGCATCACATGATTTGTCAATTTATGTACTTTATGGATAAAAAGTGTTTTGCAATTGAATATTAAGGTGCTCCACTATGGGGCCTATTAAGGACTACTTCTATCCGCACTATTGAACCTCACTCCACTATGGGCGCCTCTCCCCTAATGATGACATAAAATTTGCAATGTCTGTGTTACCTCTCTTATAATTCCTATCTGTAGACACCAACAGCTACTATTTGCCAATTAATATGATGGTACCAACATCTAGAAAAATTAGCACCACAAGGAAATGTCTCAAATCATAGAAAGATCAAAATGTGCCCATCTTTAAAAGGATCAAAACCAAATTCACCTTATCTCGAGATAAACCTGTGAGGTCTGCTACCAAGACTCTCTCAAGCAAGATATTATAAATCATTACATAGATTTCAGGATGATAACTGTGAATCTTAAAATGGCGGTCAGATTGCCAAATGTTCTTCCTGATTTTTAGATCCTTGTGTATTTCTAATTAAGCATCTAGAAAGTCCAGCACCACAAGTAAAAACTAGGGGCGAAACAGAAACATCAAGTGAAAACAAAAAAAGCACATAAACCCAAAAAAGAAAAAAGTGCCATTCACAAAAGAAAACGCAGCGCCACCAACCTTCGGCCCCAGGGTGAGGTCACATGGACGCGGACCAGCTGCACAGTCGCAGGAGATCCTCTGGTTGCAGGCAGAATACGCCACTGTGGAGCGCAGCTGCTTGCGCCCCCGCGACGCCAAATGTCCGCCCCGCACACGGCTCAATTCCAGCAGCGCCTGCAGCGCCACCCGCTCCTTGGGGCTCAAACCCTGTTTAGCAAAGCTACGGCCTTTCATCGCAATGTAAAGCAGACGAAGTGAAGGAGATCAGATTTCCCGAGAGCGTGGAGTGCATGTATAAGAGCAATTCTGGTGAGAGACAACAATCATATCAGTAAAACACGAATGCTGTGAATGAAAATCCTTACTAATGACATCTTATATATATAAAAACTGAATCTAAAATTAGAATTTAAGTTGGCGGATTGAAATTACTAAAACAAATTCACGCGCCATAGAAGGATAATACTGATTTTTCGTTGTCAGTTATGTAAACTTTACAACAGAAATATTGTCGGGAGGAAATATAGAAAGCTTTCCAAACTCTTGATTATGGAAAGGGGTCTATAGTGGAGCACCCTAACTGCATGGTCTCATGGGCTTGGGCTCCTATTTTCATGGAAGTAGGTGGTCCCATGAGGAAAAAAAAAATCTGCTACAAGATTAAATGGAATCTTTTTCAGCCCAATAAGCATGTGGCTGAAAATTTCAGCCCGTGGAATTGGGGGGGGGCTAGAAATTGCTCCACCTGCTTAACAGTACTTTCCTACCACTTGTCTCAATTTTTGAGGGAAATGCTGTTTATTTATTAATTTTTTATTGACAACACCACCATTCCACCACTTTTCCACCACCAGCCTGCCAAAAATTTGAAACTTGCAAATATTCATGGGACCACCAGCCAAAAAAATTTCTGCTAAAAACTTAAGCAGAATCTGCTCCAGATTTTAAGGAAGCCCCCCTCCATGGGACTGCACTGTAACTTAGTGTTTCTTAAAATCCTACATGGAATTTCAAATCAGTCCCAATTTAGCAACTCACCTACTTAAAAAATTTAATTTTAGGGTCACATCATCAAATATGATGCCATATCAGCATGTTTTTTTGTTAAGGTATTAAAAAAGACAAAAAAAATAAGTGAGACCCATAGTGGTGCACTAAGTCATGTTTTATTGGTGCGCCGATGTGGCATCAGATGATTGTCAATTTGTGTACTTTGTGGATAAAAAGTGTTTTGCAATTGGATATTAAGGTGCTCCACTATGAGGCCCACTGAGGTCTACTTCTATCCCCACTATTGGAACCCGCTCCACTATGGGCCCCTCTCCCCTAGTGTGTGTTTTTTGTTTTGCTTGTTTTTATTTTTATTTTATTTTTAATAGAAGAGTAAAAATTTATTCAAATCAAAATAGAGCAATATAAAGCCGAGACATTACACACCCCTATCAATCTCCACTAAGTGGTCCAATAGTTGAGACAAATTTGAGGGTAATTGGCCCCTTTCCACAATATTTCAATTCTGCAAATGATTAGAAGCCCATTTAGCCAAACAATCCACAACCCCATTCCATTCTTTTTGGGATAGAAAGAGACAAAATCCAAGGAAGCACACATATGTAGAATCAGTTTTATAATCACCCCCAAATGTCAATTGACATCCTCTAACTGCTGCCTCTTCACCAAAGTAACCACCACCTCGGAATCAGATTCACAAATGATCTGTCTCCACCCTAGAGCGCACCCGCGCTCCAGAACACATAAAATGTCAAGAGCCTCCATCACATTGTTAGTATACCAACCCTTATAAACAGAAAAGACAAATTCAACATTTCCAGAACTATTTTGCCCAACACCCCCAATACCAACATGACTAGTATTAATTATTAATTAAAATACATTGTTATTTAAATGAACATCAGTAAAACAAATTTATGTTAGATCTGAAATTTGATGCTTTGAAAATTTTTCTAATTTTTTTTAACTGCAATTTACAATTTTATAATTTATTGGATAATATAATTTGGTTTCACATTTTTTAATTTAAAAATGTATTATTATAAATCATAAAAGATTATTATAGACATATATTATATAATATTTTAATTTATAATATATAATATATATTATTAGCATAAAATTTTAATCTTTAATTTCTATAATAGAAATATATATTAATTTAGAATATTTCTAAAAGATAGAATGCAAATAAAATTTTTAGAATGTTTCTAATTCTTAAAGTTAAGATTATCTTATTATTTTTTAATATCAATTTAAAAACTTGCTTTTAATCTAATAGAAAACTTAGAATTTTTAGTTTGTGTGAACTTTAAAATTAATGGTTGTTATTTATTGTTATAATTCAACTTTCATATTTATATTTACTTATTAAGAGTACAAATATAATATTAGAAATAGATTAAAAGAGTTGTTGGACTAAATGTAAGTAATGTAATCATAATTTTTATTTTTTATATTTTGATTTAGTTTTTTTAATTATAAATAAATAAAATTAGAGAGATCAAAAGGGGTTGTTTTTGATACGGTAATCAACATTTAAAAGGTTTTGTACCCTTTACACAAAGAGCCACAATGGCCAATAAATTTCGGGACCAAAAAACATCAAAAGCCTAAGTCAAGAAACTAACACATCGGACCAACAACAGACAGACAAAAAATGAACTAACAAACTAACTGGTATTTTCCTAGTTCTTCAATAGAAGATTATCAACATCATCCCCAACCTATTCATGGCCATCATCAGCATTCTTCTTGTCCATTTCATCTTTCATAATCGCTAATAGGGTTTTGGTAACACAGTGGACCAACTTGATAGTGAAATGGGTCAAGCCACAAATTTTTTTGTCCAACTTCTCCATTCTTTCCTACATCACACGGAGCTCCTCCGCATAATCTGTAGTCTTCACAGTATCAACACACTCCACGTCCAACGGGTCCTAAGATTGGGAAGTCGAGTTCTCCTTTTACACTTTGCTAGTATCAGGAATAGAGTGGGGCCCTCTAACATACTCCTCCTCCTCATCCTTGCTTTCTTTGCTGTCAGACCACTCTTCTCCCGAATCCAAGTCATTTACCTGCACTTTCTTGTTATTCTTGGCCAATCTACCAGATCTCCTGATGATGGTATCACCACCAGACACTATCATAGCCGTGACCACCATATCCCCCTTAGAATCCTTGCCCACCACATTTTTACCTATGCTATCCTTGGTTGGAGGCTCCATCAAGCCCTTCACTTCTTCCTTACCTTTCTTGTTGGTACACTATAAGATGTAAGTAATATAATCATGAATTTATTTATTTTTAATATTTTAATTAAAAGTAAATAAAATCACGATCTAATGAAGAGGAATATATATGATAATGAATCCTTCATTTATATCTCAATTTTTCACATCACTAGACCATGCTCTTAACTTTGTTCAATTTTAAAATAGTATTCTTTTAGAACATATTTTTTTTATTGTAGATTCAATTTGTGTTAGAATTGAATCTACATTATAAAATTGTTTACCTAGTCTCAAAATCTCACATAAGCAAAGTGAATTTCACTCAAAAAAAAACTTTCTTCACATTCAAATGAATCACTTGATATTTTCTCAAAATACATTTAACACAAAGTAGACAACTAGCAATGAGTAGCAATAGGTTAATTTTAATTTTTTAAATTTCAAATAATAGATATTTTTTTTTAATAAAAGGGTAAAAATTTATTCAATCAGAGATAACCAAGATTACAAGCGACCAAAGCCAAGAAGGCATACCCAACCAACAAGAGTCAAAGACCACCAAAACTCACAGATAGAAAATTTGACACCTGTTTATGGACCATGCATATCCTCATGAATTAGCATTTTCAATATGAACACAATCACTAGGAAGATGCTCCTAATCATCAATCTTCCAGTCACCCCTGTACTCTGAAGCCCATTTAGAAAGACAGTATGCCACACTGTTCCACTCCCTAGGGATATGAATAAAGGACCCCATATCAAGCAAACTGCTTAACTATTGAATTTGTTGCACAGTTGAAGACAGTTACCAATTTACCCCATCATTGCTCTCCTTATTTAAAAAATTGATCATGATATGTGAATCTAATTCACAAATAATATCGCACCATCCAAGACCACAATCCTTTTCTAGGGAAACAATAGTAGCTCGAGCCTCCATTATATTATTATTCTAGAAGCCATGATACCTAAAGAAGAAGAAAATAGTAGCCCCAGAGCTATCTCTCCCCACACCACCCACACCAACATAACTTGGATTTTCCTTAGAAGAACCATCAATATTAATTTTTAGAATCCTAGCAAGATAAGGGAACCACCTACCTTCTCTCTGAATTTTTTGGCTGGGATGTATCCTCCCTAAGGAACAAGCCCTCCTAGAGTTGAGACCATTCAAACCCAACCCAAGAAGAACCACAATCTCATAAGTATTCAAAGGAGTGCCAACCTCACATTTAGCTGAAATAATCACCTGAAGCATACCAAGAATCTGTTACCAAACTTGCATAACCACTAGCTTTTTATCCTAAAAAATCCTATTGTTCAGCTCCATCCAAAGCTGCCAAAGAATGCACGAATGCCCAATAGTCCACACCAACTAGAGAGGGAAAGAGAGAGCAAGGGGCCTCCCCAAAGTCCTCCAAAACTCAATAAGGGAAAGAGCATGCACACGAGAGTGTCTCCACACCACCTACTAAAAGTGTTAGACAAATACATAGTGCAAACCTTAGAGCTTTAGATCTAAAAGTTGAAGAACTAGAAATCACTCATAGTCTAGGGTGACTAGTGCCCATGTCCTCTCATTTCAACCTAAAATTTACCTTACAGGTGCATAAAATTCTTCCTCCCTCAAATCTATCTTCCCTTTCTAGAATTTTAGTTTTGTCTATGTAGAAAAATTATATTTTTAAATTAGCTTGCATAGTTAAATAAATCAATTAATTCACATTATATCCAATTAATTTTCAAGGAAACAAAAGAACAAGACCCGGGGAAGATTAGCTCTCCTTCTAGGTTGTCATCCAATCTCATTCCTTTGTTGGTTTGGCTTTTAATGTTGGTGTGAAAAAGATTAATCTTAGTGATCTATACAATAGATATAGGATCTCTTTTCCACACAATAGTATAAAATATTTTAATCTTGAAGGTTAGTTTAAGACCATCCATGGTTACCATTTCCCATACTTAACCATTTATGTCATGGAAACAATGAATCTCTCTTTCTATTTGTTTTCTTCCCTTGAGGCCTATATTCTTGATGGTGCCTACCATCCCTTTTACCAAGGCCTTATTACGACTCTATAATTATTCCCTTACCATGAACCCCTCTACCAACCTCAAGGCTAAAATCATCATCAAAATTAAAATCCTAGATGATAAAGTTTCTAAGACCCCATTTGTCTCTTTGATGTAGAATAACCCTAACCCTAGCTCTGTTAGCAATGTGGGTCTGGAAAAAAGGGTAAGATGCTTGCAAAGATCAACACCCCCCAGAATGAGTTGGTGATTTTTCTTTCCAAGAAAAGGAAGGTATTTGTATTGAGTGTGCATGAGGAACAATAGGAAAAAATAAGAAAAAGAGCCCATTCCCCTCCCTATTGAGGGTGAGTCTATTGCCATCTCTGATGTTGAGGAGGGGAAGGAGGATATTGTGGGTAGTACACTTGACACCAAAGGGTCAAGTGGCCATAGGTCTACCAAATCGGTCAAAACCTAGAGTACTAAGAACCCTAAAAAACAACAGGAAAAGAGATTTGAGATGAGTCTAATGATTAAAAGGTTGATGATGAATTTTTATTCCTTAATATGATGATGGTTGGGAGGAAGAAGACTTAAAGAATGAGTCTGAGGAGAATATGCTGGATGATGATGAAGTTGTGGAACATGATGGAGAAGATGAGGATGAAGAGCTTGACATGGAAAATGATCAAAATGAGTCTATGCATATCAAGGTGAGGAAACTATTTTTTTGGCTCCTCCCTCCCTTAGGCTTCTAGAGATCTTAGATAACAACGAGGAGAAAATCCCTACTCTCCTCTTAGTTGAGGGAATTAAGGATAAAGACAATACTAACATTAAGGACCTCCAAGCTAAGGTGGAATTTCACTAAAGAAAAATCTTGTTTCTAGTAGTATTAAATATAGGATTACTCATTTAGAAAATTCCTTTTCTAAAGTCATAACGTTTTCTAATGGTATTATGAAAAAAGTTATTACATGGGAACCATCTTTAGCCACTCTAAAACTACCAAACAAAAGAAAAAAATGTTAAAGGAGAAAAATAGAAGAATATGAATGATAAGAAAAAAGAAGAGCATAAGGATAAGGACTAGGAAGTGTCCTTAGATGCCCTCCTTGAAGACTAGAGATTGATTTGCTAACCTAGTGTTTGTGGTATTTTTTTCTCTCTTGATTTCATTTCCTTAACTTTGTTATTTTTTTGGGCCTACATGCCCTTTAGTTGTTTGTTTCAGCATGTGTTCCCTCCTAATATTTATGTGTTTTCATTATGTTGTATTAAACTTCATGATTAGGGCCCTTTCCTTTTTTAATCAAAAACAAAATATGGTGTATAATAGATAAGCATATCATTTAGGATGGATGACTATGGCTATCAGACCCCTCAAGGCTTGGTAGTGGTGCTCGATGTGAACTAATAGATCATGAGTAACTCCTAAAGATACTTCATGCCTATGTGGTCCTAAGCTCATCTCCAAGATCTTTGAATATCTCTCACATCTCTATATATTATTGTTGAAATCAACCCCTCTAAGCTTGGATTCTATCTAGTGCTACTTGTAGGATCATCTAAGTGTGATCGATAGATGAAGGTTCTCCTCAATCCCTCTTTTCTCATAAGATCCCCATATACATCTCTCATCCATACCATGGGCTCAAAAATCTCAACATGTCAACCTATGGTTTGTTGTAGCCTATAATTATCTTACATGAGCTCATGTGGCTACACATCAAGAATCACCTCTACCATGAATTAACCCATAAAGTTGAGACAATGTTGGATACAAACTAAAAAAATAAAAACATAGAATCAATTCAAGTACATCATGATATAAATGTAAAGAAAAATTTAATACAACATCTAGTATGCTACAAACATCATATCAAAAACCGTATCATATTACCTAGATCACCAACTTGCTAGGGGTATCTATGCATGAAATGAATATGGCTATGTCTAGACTCACCCATGAGGCTAGGGACATGCTATTAGTTTCTCAAATCATCTCCCCATGTTCATAGATTCTTGTTCTCTCTAGTGTAGTAGTGTGTTCTCGTAATATGCAAGGAATAGACCTAGGTCCCTCCTCGAGGGCATCATCAACCTCCCCCTGCCCCTATGATTTTCCTCTTGATGTTACAACTGATGGATCCAACTCATCATCATCTCTCCATGCTTCATTTTCATCACCCACCTCCTCCTCATCCTCATGATGTCGTGGTCATGGCCTCAGATCATCGATAGGATGGTTTGTAGGAAATGTAAGATATGGACATGCAATGCTTGACTAGATAGTATACAAAATTCTCACTCCAACATTATCCATGTTACATACGGGATCTACATCTCCCTCCTCATCATTAGAGTGACCACTCAAAGGGAAGTCCATGATGGTAGATTGAGTTGTATATCTAGGTCTATCACCATTGTGAGTCAATTGAAGAATAGTGAATCCTTGAAGGTGACCAAACTATCAGGTCACTCAATTGTAATAAAATGGCATAACAACATACTCATATTGGTTAACAAAAATTTAGTCTCATTGCATCCTTTCCAAATTTTCATGCCCATAATTTTTCACTACTTAAACACACACACACCATTTTTTTTACAATGTCATTTGAACAAGTTAAATATGATGAGAAAATGTCTTTGCACCTTTGAAGGCATTAAGTTTACGATGCCTCTTATGCACTTTGCACATAGTGCAATTTAATGATGGATATAATTAAGACTAAGGATAAGTCTATTTTTGTCCTTATCTATGAAGACAATTATTTAAGCTAGGTGACTAAATGAGACATATAAAGAATTATGCTTATATGCAACAATATTTAATCAAAGGCAATTAAATTCTAGGTAAAAAACAACAAATCTATAGTTATAATTCATAATCACAATAGTACACATTAATTTATCTTTTTGATTTGAACAACTTATATGTTTTGTAATTTGATTTTTCTCTATGATTATTTTGGATTTAAACAATGGTTAATTTCAACCTACACATATTCACTTAAAATAATTTAGTATTTACTAAGTTAATAATTAAGACATTCTTAATCACAAGGGATCTAAGGAAATAATTGCATTCATGAATATGTGTAACAAAAAATTTAAGTCAAACTTAAACTATACTATTAGTTTTATAGGTGACACGAAGCATTTAATGTATTAACAAAAAAATTGTATTATTCAATTTGATCTATGATCTTGAACAACTAGATTATTATAAAATTAATCTCTCTAAATGCCAATATTATTTAACAATTGTAAAATTTTAGATGTGTACCTATTAAATTATGAGTGGATAAATCACTATTAAACCATAACTTAAATCTTAATTGATAGATTTTAATTTCCATTATTCTCACTTATACATGTATATATGAAAAAAATTGTACTAATTCTACATGAACAATATATGTTCTATACTTTTTTTCATTCCACCAAAACAACAAGAAAATAATTCATTTGCACCTGTGATGGCATCAATTTAACAATTCAATCATAAGAATTTTGCACAATGAATGAGAGTGGAATGGTGACAAACTAGTCAAGGGTTAACTTTAGTATTACCTCTAACTAAGGAAAACTATTTAGTCTAAAAGAAGGAAATATTAAAGGGGATAAATATGTTCATGAAGCTATTTTATGTTCCAACATAGAGTACAACTAGATTATTATCACTAAGACTAAAGGAATTAATTAATTGAATAACCATAAATGTATAACTCATGCTAATTCAAAAAAAAATTGAACAATTAATTACTATCCAAATTTCTTGTTGATTTACATATAAATTTTCTCCAAAATTAAAATATCTGAGTAATGTTAAATCTAAGTATGTCTAGTTATTTAATTGTTTATGTACAATGTTTAGTTTCATAACTTGAGAAGACAACATCAACATGGTGATCCTAATATTTCATACTTCATTTTATATACCTAACTATGCCATTACTTGTTAAATTCAAAAGTTATGCCAATTCCAAGATTTAATTTGAACAATTTATTCTCATCCCAAGGTGAACCCACAATAGTGGTTTACAATTTGATGGAGGAAGGAAAACTCACAAAAAATGACCCCATGGCAAAAAAATTGATTTTAGGGGTTTGAACGAACCTACTGGTTCAAGCGAACCCATTTAATTCTTTCTTGCCAAAAAAACCAAACAAAATGCATTTAGAGAGGTGGTTCGCTCAAGCCAGGGTTCGAGCGAACCCTCGGGGGTTCACTCGAACCCCCCTTATCCCTCATTCTCCCCTTAGACACAAAAAATTCTAAATTTTTGCACTTCGGAGCTCGGGTTGAAGATGAAAATGACAAACTTCACAAACCCAACTAGAATCAGGTATTCCTCAAAACGAGCTATCCAATTAATATAATTTTAATATGTTTTGGTTTTATTATGTATTTATTTTTTTAATTTTATTAAACATAGGTTTTTCACCAAAAATCAAGTTCTTTGTTTTGCACATGTGGAAAAATAGCAGATTATCAAAAGGAAATTTACCAGATATTGAAGTGCTTGATCCAACAAAAAAATAATAATTTTGATACATACAAAAAAAGTTAGGTGTTATACGATCATGCTATGTCTGAATTGTAATTGGTTTGACTTTGAAACTTGATTAAAGAAGAAATATACAATAAAAAACCATCTAACCAAGTGGAAGCAGTAGATATCAGAGTTACAAATCTAAATTTGAAAGAATTAGAATTTTATCCTTCATGGAAAAAATGTTATGCGCTATACGGTGAGCGTCACTTTTTAAAAATGTTGTTTTATGAAAAAACTAGTTTTCGAGGGAGATGGAAAAAGAAGTGCAAATTGATTCCAAAATTTTTGAAAAAAATATATTTAGAATCTATAGACAAAATTTCATGAAACTCTAGTTTGCATCATCTTCAAATTCCTCACGGTTTAGCTACTATAGGTGCCTAAAAGTGAAGATTTAGTTAAAAAAAATTATTTCAGTGTCTAGTTTGGCCAAAAATTATAAACCACTATTGTAGGATCACCCCCCAACTATGGATATTTTTTTTTATATCGCAACATGTTTAAATAATTTTGAATCAAGTATAATTTGTCTCTTGATAATTTGAAAATGAATAAAATAGGTCATCAAACTCATTTCTTTACAATTTCAAGTTGAACATTAAGACTCAATGTTTATGTATGATATATAAAATTTATTAAGTATTCTTGAATTAACTTTTAAGAAAGAGAGATGAATTATAAAACTAAAGGGAAAATAATATGAAAATATTGTATCTAAACATTAATTAGCTAAGTAATTAATAAATAACTAAAAACTAATTTCAAACTAACTTATGATACCTTAAAGATGAGTCTCCTCAACTATTTGCTATTTTCTCTTTGAAGATTATTTTTTCTATGTAATATTTTTGATTAGAGGTAAAAACAGGTTTTGAAGGGCCATGAAACCCTTTCATAACAGTTTTGAAGGGACCTGCAACCCTATCACAGAAAACCATGTTGCAAATAAGATAAAACGTAGACCAACAACAACCCAATAGTAGTTGCTAAAAGAAAAACATGATTACATAGGTTGCATCAAATAAACAAGCAAAGGACCAAAGTCCCTTTACAACTTGGTTTAAACCGGGACCAGAAACCCTTAGAAATAAGAAATTGTCTGCATCTTCCAGGCATCAGCAAAACAACTGCTCATGGATGACACCACTAAGCCAAGAGAGATAACCAACTTAATGGTGTAGAACACCATCAAACCCCTAAGCAAAAATTCCATCAAATCCAACAACCCCACCTCAATAGGGGAGTTAGAGAACACAATAGACCATTGGATCACATCAACCAACTTGCAGCAGCACCCCACCAAAATCAACATCCTCGCCACCACCTCAATAGGAGGGGACTCCCCTCTATAGGAGAGGAAGAAATGAAAGCCCAACCTTCCAAAGTCATCACTCTTTTGCCTGCACATTCTCCACCTTGATAGGAACCAGTAGAAGAGAGATCTCCACACCAAACCTACAACACCCACCTCCACCTCCATAGAGGATGGCTCCACCTCGATAGGAGTAGTCTCCACCTCCATAGAAGACACCAGCTGTAGATTCATATGGAAAACTTGAGAAGGAAGAACAAACATTGCCACCTTTGGTAAAGCAATGTACTAAACCAAGAAAGAGGGAGAATGCACTCCAACTACCAGAGAAAAACACCAAAGCTTCTAGCCCCAAAAGGACAAAACCCTTACTTCAACAGAAAACCCAGAAGCACAGATTTTCCAAGAGCATAAGCCCAACAACCCTAGACAAAGGGCCAACAAAAGAGCAGAGCAGAGCCTCCAACAACAAAACTCCATTTGGGTACATAGAGAAAACCTAGCCAACAGAAAGAGATCCACAAGAAAAATCATGCATATAGAAATCTATATGTAGAGAGAAAAAGACCCCAAACTCAAGATAAGCACAATGAAGCATAAGGAGATCCCAAGGCCTAACATAGACCACAACATAGAGAACCAAAAATGACCCATCCTATAAAACAGGACCAAGCCAACAAACAAAACCAACAACTCCAATAGCTCCAATAGCCTCTGCCACAAAGAAGAACACCTCAAGGGGTTACAGATAAACATTAGAAGCCACCTCCCGCAAACAACCAAAAGCAAGGGGGTCAGTGCAGGATCATGGGGGTCCAAACTAGGCCTCTAAGTGGTGATAAAAATTTAGAAAATCAGAGTTAGGCAACTTGAAATAAAAATTTGAATAGGTTATTAACATAATTTGGAAAATATGTAAGAACAAAAGTTGTAGCAAATTGAATGTAGTTTCTAGGCTACTAGTCCTATTTTGGAAAAAAATAAATTTGTTTTGAGAAAATTTGAAATTTCAATGTAGTGGTACTAAATTTTCAGAAAAAAAGATAAGAAGTAGGTGTATATCTAAACACCCTAAGTACAAGAAAAACATCATATTTTTTTCTAAATTTTTCAATATAAGTAAATGACACATGCTTGGATGTGCTGGATTTTTTTTATAATTTTTTCCATGAAAATAATTAGTTATGATTTTTTATTAGAACTTTTTAGAATTACTAAAATGTTTGTGTCTGACCACCATAACTTGGTCAAAAAATTATTATTATTATTTTTTTTCATCCTATTGTATGTGAAGCATAGAATGTGGTGTGTCTTGTAGATTCAAAAAATGTTAAGTAGTTTGAAATTTATAGAAGTTTTTCAATTAGCCTATCAATTAGGACTTTAGACGTAATGTGGGTAGAAAATCAATAATAATTATATATTAAATTCAAAATAAGGAAAAAGTTATATTGATAGAAAGTTGACAATTTTTTCTATAAACCCTTTTTGTTTGCTGCAATTTGGGTAAAAAAAAATTTCAGCCATAAGGGCGAACTTCAAAAAACTAAGCAAATTTTCAAAAACACATTTTTTGGGTTGACTTTCCAGGTCAAGTAATCCCAAACCAAATCCTAAGCCAATATCTGTTTTGGTTTGGTAATACCAAACCAAAATGGATATTCATTCATAATGGATATCCGTGTTGTTTTTCAAAATGGATATCCATTACTAAACGGATATTCATTATTAGATGGATATTTGTTATTAAATGGATATCAGGTAGTATATTTACTTATATTATTTATAATACATAATATTATATAATATGCATTATGTACTTATAATACATATATTTATAATATATAATATTATGTATTATATATAATATAATATATATTATACTATATATTATACTATATATTATATTAAATATTGTACATTATTATATTATATATTATATTGTATACTATATAGTACATATTTTTTGTATAGTATATTATATATTCTATATAGTATACGTATTGATTATTATATATAGTATATAGTATAAAGATGAAATATTATATATTATATTAATATTATGTAATATATATTATATATTATATAATATATTTAATACATAGTATATATTATATATTTGTTGATGTGCAACCAATTCACAAGAGAGAGAGATAAGGAGTGGGAGGGACTTGATAGAGAGGGAGGGAGAGAGAGAGAGAGAGAGAGGGAGAGTGAGAGAGGGAGGGAGAGAGTCCAAGAGAGAGACTTGAGAGAGAGAGAGGGGGGGCCTAAGAGTGAGAGGGAGAGAGAGAGACCTGAGAGGGAGAGAGACTTGATCTAGGGAGAGATAGATACTTGAGAGGCAGAGAGGGAGGAAGAGAGGAAGCTTTGAGAAAATTAAGAGAGAGAGAGGGGGCAGGGACCTGAGAGTAATAGGGAGAGACAGACAAAGAGTTGAGATGGAGAGAGGGAGGGAGAAAAAAAGAGAGAGAGGGAGAGAGAAGGAGAGAGAGAGAGGGGGAGAGAGGGAGAGAGGGGGAGATGGAGAGACCTGAGAGAGAGGGAGAGAGAGAGAGAGTTGAGAGGAAGAGTGTTTTCCCATGTTGGGACCATCTAGAATAAGAAGTGATACAACCATCAAACAAAACCATTACAACTCAATTCAACATTCATGCCATTAAAACCTTCAAGTTTAATAACATGTCATAGATCATTCATGTAAAAGGTATAAAATCATCATGAATAAGAATCACTATCTTCCAAACATGATACATAAACAAGAATATTATGTACACCAAAGGGGTTTGTCGCAACTTTCAAACAAAATCCTTAGAAGACATCAAGATACATGTTAATTGGATTGTTCATGTGAAATCTATACAATAATTATGATCAACAAATAAGACATCAATCAACCATGATGCATGAATAAACATTATACATGCACACTATATATGAACAAACACTAAATTAATAGATTATTTAATATTTATTACTAAATTTTTGTCTCATCATTATACTATTATATTCATAAATTCAACACTAAAAATATCCATCCAACCAAATTCTTTATTAAATATCCATCCAACAAAATTCTTTATAAAATAAGTTTAGAGAAAATTTATGAGCATTATTGCAACATTATTTTTAGTCAATAATCATGTCAAGTATTCATCATTTTTTTATGTAAGTCCATTCATGTGTTGTTATCATTTTGTTTGTGAGATCTAACCCTTTTAGGTCTTCAAGCGAATCAAGCAAACTTAAATCAAGCCTGAAGGAGATGTGCATGACTTCACTCCTTCAAGGAATCCATTTTTGAGTGGTGAGTTTCAGTCCTTTATTGATTCATCATTCATTTGTCATCTAGCCTCTATCCCTCAAAAGGATAAGCTCTCTATTAGTGACATTTCCATTATGGAGGTGGAAACATCCACATAGGGTTTCACTAAGGCAAGCTCCTCTATGGAACAACCTTTCTCTCTTTGAATGTGCAATTTGTAGATCTGAAGAAGATTGGGAGAAGTTTAAAGGTCAATTATTCATTATTGCATTCAAAATCTACAACTTGGCAACACACCAAACCTTAGTTATTTGGGCAACCAACAAAGATCCGACAATAAAACATAGAGGAAAAGAAGGCTTTGATCTAGCTCCAAAGGACTAAAAATTATCTATCTAAAATTCAATCACAAGGACACTATTGCCCTTGGCTACTTCATCCAAGAAAATTAGGCTCAAATTTGAACCATAGGTGCAAAGTACTCTACTCTATCTGTTTCTAAAGTCTGATTTTTTTTGTGAATTTTTGGATATACTATTTTTGCATCAAAATAGGTTATTTGCATCATTAGCCTAGTCAAATCATTGCATTGCATTCCAAAATCCATCCCAATTTTGGTCAAGCGTAGGTTGACTCACCTTTCAAGTTGTAAGGACCAATATTATACCTTGTCCAAATCCATTAACCCCCGCTACCTCAAATTCTAAATGAAATACATGAGAAAAAGTTTTAAAGCCCTAGAGTGAAATCCTAGGGCATTCCCTCTTTTTCTTCATTTCACAAGCACCACATCATGATTTGAGAGAGGTGAGGGAAAATGTATGATAGTTAGGTGCACATGTAGTAATGCTAGAATGCATGTAATGGAAAATGAGGACATGTATTTGTTCTAAGAGTTGTTTAGAGGTATTGTGAGTAATTAGAAAGTTTGTCTCCACTTCCACAAGTCATGATTTATTTTTTTCTATAGTGTGGGAAGACATGTGCATATTCACATGTTATGATTCAAAATATTGACTATATCATTGTGGCACTATTAGGAAGATGTGGTAGTTATCCATTAATACATATTATTTAGAATGATCAATATTTGACATCATTGTATGATCATGATATTTTTATGTGAAGGATGGTATTTCATGATTGGTTACATTATTGAGTGGGTTGATATTCCAAGAAATAATTTGAGTTACTTCTTATTTTTCATGCAAATAGGATAGGTTGATAATGTCAAGTTTCTTGATGATGTAGTGGTGTTGTGAAACATGATTGAGGTTGTATGTTATAGTCTAAAGATTTAAAAAATGAGTAAAGGAATAGTTTTGTTCGATTGCAAAAAGGGATCTAGGTCTTAAATCACACTTCTTCCAATTAGGGACATTAGGGATTAAAAGTGATCTCAATATGCACTTGGCTACAAACCTCAATGGAATAGCAAGTGATCCCACATTACTAGTTTACAATTTTTGGCCAAAATGGACATTGAAATAATTTTTTCTAACTATATCTTCACTTTCAGGCACCTATAGCGGCTAAACCGTGGAGAAATTGAAGATGATGCAAACTAGTATTTTTCAATTTTTTTCTAAAGATTCTATTTTATTTTTTTTCAAAATTTTTGGAATCAAATTGCACTTCTTTTTCCATCTCCTTCGAGAACTAGTTTTTTTTCAGTAAACAACATTTTTAAGGAGTGATGCTCACCATATAACACATAAATTTTTTTTAATGAAGGATAAAATTCTAATTCTTTCATATTTATATTTGTAACTATGGTATCTAGTGCTTCCAATTGGTTAGATAGTGTTTTATTGAATATTTTTTCCTTAATCAAGTTTCGAAGTCAAACTAATTACAATTCAGACATAGGTGGACCGTATAATGCATAATTTTTTTTATATGTATCAAAATTCAATTATTTTTTTGTTGCATCAAGGACTTCAATATCTGGTGCACTCATATTTTTCAATTTTTTTTGATAATCTACTATTTTTCCACGTGCGGAATAGAGAGCTTGATTTTCGATGAAAAACCTATGTTTAATCAAAATAAAAAAAACAAATACATAATAAAACCAAAACATATTAAAATTATATTCATTGGATAGCTCGTTCTGAGGAATACCATCATCTAGTTGGGTATGTGAAGTACCCTCCATTTTCATCCTCAACCCAATCTCCAAAAATGTAGTGAAATATGAAGCTTAGGTGCATGGTCTCTTAATGGCTTTGAGAAAGAATGTTAAAATGCTACAAGTTTTTGGTGATTCAGAATTGGTAGTCAAAAAAATTAGAAAATTGTACTCATACCATGATAGAAGGCTTGCAAACTATAGGCATAGAGTCTGGGATCTTTTAGAGTGCCTAGATGTATTTAATATATAGTTGATCCCACATTCTCAAAATCATACTACTAATGCATTGGCTTAAGCAGCCAACATGCTTCAACCACTTTCCTTGTATGGCCTTAAAAGATTCATTGTTGATTTGACCACAACCCCATTTGTCCCAGACAATGTCACTGATTTTTAGGTATTCAATGATGATAAGCACATCCTGGATTTCATCACAAGCTCTAATGTGTTTGTGACACAAATAATTGATGAAGTTGACCCCGAAGAAGCTAAACTTGACATAGAGGGAGTCATCAACCTCAAAACTAATACAATCCCTAAAGGTATGGTTTAGCTTGAGCACATTTTTAACCTAGATCAAATCAAAGATCAAGATTAGCAAGCAAAGATGGAATCCATAAGCAACTAGTGTGAAACCCACAACCTTGGAACAACTGAGGAAGTCAAAAATGTGTTTATTGGCAAGGTGTGTACTGTAGAGGAAAAGAAAGGAATTATTGATGCCTTGCAAAAGTATCACGATGTGGTAGCATGAAGCTATGAATATTTGAAGATTTACGAAACCTCCATCATCACACATACCATCCCTCTCAAGCCTGATGTGCAACCATTTCGGTAAAGACAATGTCCCATCAATGCGTTGTTGGAGCCTATCATCTACAAGGAAGGGCAGAAATTACTTTTAGCCAGAATAACCTTTCTAGTTAGGTACTCCACATGGGAGGATAATTTGGTCCCGGTTAGGAAAAAGAACAAATAAATTATATTATGTGTGGACTTTCACAATCTGAACAAACCTTCAGAGAAGGAAAATTACCTAGTGCCTTCATTGGATGAGGTATTGTAGATTGTTAATGGTTCACGGATGATGTCCTTTTTTGATGGGTACTCTAGGTACAGTCAAGTGATGGTGCAATATGAAAATCTACACAAAACAACATTCACCACCAAATAGGGAACCTTTGCATATAGAAGAATTCCATTCGGGCTCATCAACACTGGCTCCACATTCCAACGTGCAATGGAAATTTCCTTCAAAGATCTGATTGGAAAGTGCATAATCATCTACATGGATGATTTAACCATGTTTTCAAAGAAGCGGAGTGACTAGGTCTTCTACCTATGCAAAGTCTTTCAGAGGTGTCAAGAATTTTGGGTTTCCTGTAATCCGAAGAAGCGCATCTTCAAAGTCAGTGAAGGTAAGTTACTCAGGCATGTTATTTCAGAATGAAGAATTTCTATAGATCCTAAGTGCATCTAGTCTTTGCTAAAGATTCAACTTCCAGGTAGCAAGAAAAAACTAAAATCATTCTTTGAAAAGATAAATTTTGTCAAAAAATTCATCACAGGCTTTGCTGAAATTGTCAAGCCACTCAACACCATGTTAAAGAAAGATGCTAAGATTGAGAGGACCCTGGAAGCAAAGCAAGCCTTTTAAGAAATCAAAAAAGCCATTGCTAAGGCACCGATGTTAGTCAACCTAGATTATCTAAAGCCATTCTACATTTATTCATTTGCTTCAGATCACTCATGTGCCAACATTTTAACCCAAAAGGACGACGAAGGAAACGAGCACCCAATCGCCTTTATGAGTGCTCCCTTGAAAGAAGCTAAACTAAGATATCACAATGTGGAAAAGAAAGCTTATGCTCTTGTCCGAGGAGTTAAGAAGTTCAGGCACTACATCCTACAAAATAAGGTTTTCACCATTGTCCCTGACCTAGCAGTGAAGACGTTGCTCATGGAAAATGAGTTGGGCGAATGAAGAGCCAAGTGGGTTACCCTACTGTAGGAATACAACATGAAAATTCAGCCCATGAAATTAGTAAGAGGACATAAACTCATTCAAACAATAGTTGAAACAACAGCTGAAGCAGGACCCGAGCTCACGATTCAATAGTACTAGCTTGAGGACATTACCCTAGGGGAATCATACAATGACATTGTCTATTATTTGTTGAACAAAAATTCCTACCTCTCTTGCAAGGAGTTCAAAAAAATTCTCTTCGTCTGAAAAGTAGCAACTATATGCTGCAAGGATCCATACTATACAAGAGGAATCATGAAGGTTTCTATCTAATATTCCTTTGCAAAGAAGAAGCAAACTGGGTCTTGAAATAATTTCATGATAAGTTTAGCACCGGTCATGGGTTTGGCCCCTCAACTACTCATCAGATCCTTTGAGCAGGTTACTATTGGTCAACCATCTTTAAGGACATTCACAACCACGTTCGCATGTGCAATGTCTGCCAGATTGTCACAACTAGAGAAAAGAACACCATTGTCCTGTTGCAACTAGTTTTAGAGGTGAGACCATTCATGCAATGGGGTCTTAACTTCATTGGTTTGGTAAGCCCACCATCATTTGTAGGATAGAGGTACATTCTAACTGCATCTGATTACTACACTAGATGGATAGAAGCCATTGCATGTAGGCAATGTACAATAGAGGTAGTTATGAATTTTCCTGAAAGCTTTATATTAAATCATTTTGGTTGCCCATATGCATTAGTGTGTGATAACGGCCTTACCTTTTCCTCACTTAAATTTGCTAGTTGGTCCTTTAATTATTGAATTTCCCTCACGTTATCTTCCAACTACTATCCCCAAGGCAATGGTTTGGCAGAATCTACTAACAAGAATCTCATTACTATGATTAAAAAATTGCTTGATAGGAATCCCAAGGACTGGCATACCTAGCTTAGCTTCACCCTTTGGGAAGATCGCACATGCCACAAGGCTTCCCTTGGAGATTCCCCATTCCATCTTGTCAAAGCCTTCAGAATTGTTGATCTAGTCTTATGTTGGGACAAGGCTCATGAGAAGAAAGGGGGACATGAAAAATTCAACAAGCTCTGGCTTGGCCCCTTTCAAATTGTTGAAATCCTTGGAGACAATGTTTTTTGCCTAAAGACCCTAACTAGTGAAGATGTCCTATTGCCTATCAACGGGAAGCACCTAAAGCATTACTTCCAAGCTTGAGCTCTTTTGGAGTTGTTTCTGTAAATACTTGTATATAGGTTAGTTTAGGTTGCTTTTGGTTTACTTTGTTCTATTGCTTCACGTTGTTTGTTTTTGTCCGTTTCCTAGCCGTTTTGCTTTGGTGAAGGTGTTCTTCGTTTCTGTTGCGGTGGTTGTGCTCATTCCACAAATGGTTCACTTTGTTGCCCTCTCTTAGAGTTCTTTGGCTAAATATTCACTCTCAAGTATTGGTCTTTGATAGTTGCCATGGAATGGCTTCCTCGCTTGAACTTTGACTTAGAACCCGACCCTTGGTTGAATCTTCTTTTTACATTTATTTTAGATCCAACACAAAACAAATATTAATTTTTTATAAATAGTTGTACAGCGGTTGTTTATGACAACTTAGCGAAAAATATCAAGTTCACTCCAGCGACCACTGTGGTTCCCAAACCCATAGTAGGCTTCAATGCTTACATGGTTGAGAAAAGGAAGAAAGTATTACAAGAAGTATTGATAGAAAAGAAAAGAAAAATAAAACAATGAAATCAAGTAACCGTATGGGTGTGCGGATAACTCTACCAGGGCTATAGACATTCGATTGGCAGTAGAGCAATGTTCATGGGGTCACAACAACAACTCTATTGGGGCTATGGACGCTTGACTAGAAGCGAGGCAATGTCTAGTTTACTTTTGGGGTTGGAAAATTCATGTAGCTTGCTTGGTTAGATTAACTGTTGCTTGTCATAGTTTCTACAAAAAGAGAATGAATTAACTAAGCAAACACTTCTGAGATGTTTCATGGGATGATTCAACTAAGGATCTTGTTCTCCTAGTTCACTTCTAGAAGCTGGCCCCTGGTTTGCGAAACCAAAGATAATGGATTTTGAATGATTATTTATCCTGAGAATGCTTGGGAGTGTTATCCAACAGAGTCGCCATTTGTTGTGCCTTTAACACACATTCCCTGTTTAGAACGGGGACCCTCTTCCTTTTCACCTCGCCAGGTCACTTTGTCATCATCTCATTTTGTGTGCCCACAGTTTCAGTGTTCTAAATGGTTAATGAGTTTTATGAAAGTCATCTTGAGTTGACCATGTTGTACCCCTCTCAAATTTTCAAGGCCCTAGACCTTCGCAGAACTCCTTTAGCTGTTTGCCTTTTCCTATCAAAACTGGCATCCTGGGAGTTGGTTGGGTCTGCCCTATCGAGCCACTCCTCATTGGTTTCCATCACCCCCATGGCCATTCCAAATAGTTGTCGCCTGGCATCATTCCACTCTGTGGAACACAAGTTCCTGGTGCCATTTTCTTTGCTAACCTACTGAGTGGCTAACTATCAGCTGATGTCTACCTACCGGGTTCCGCCCTTCTTGCGGCCATTTTCAAATTGTTGTCCACCAATCACCAAGGCCACCATATGACCATTAATGTGAGGCATTTAATGCACTATTTTATATAAATATTCAAGTTTGAGCTATCATTTTCATCCTGTCAGTTGATCAGAGAAGAGTTAGAGCCAGCTTCTAGTGCTTCCTTCACACCCAATGAGTTCCATTGATGATTTGGAGCATCTACTAACTATTCCTCAACCTCATTCATTAGGATCTTGAGGTTGGTTTTCTACCACACATTTCACTTTGATTTTTCTTTGATTTCGATGTGAAATTGAGAAGTTTAAGGGAATAAAACTTGATAATTAACTAAAATCAACTAAGGCGCATAAAACCCACATGTTGAAATCTTCATAAACTTCAAAATTACCTAATTAGTCAGTTGTGGAACTAGCACTCTCCGCCACCATTCTTGAACTAGGGCTTTTTCCTTCTATGGGCCCGAACCCTTCCATCACCATCGATAAACTTTGAAAATGAATTGAACCTAACAACAACGAACTCCTCCACTGGGTCCGGCCATGCGAGAGGACTCCATTCGTTAGTCACCTAGAATTAGCTTAAACTCGTGAAGTGAAAATGAAGAGTCCTATGACCCATTCAGGTCCGCCCTCGTGGGATTCTGTCTTTGAGGTTCCATCCATGTTCTGTTGTTCCACATGACTTTCCAACCCCACCTTTTTGGTGCCTGGGTCCCACCCCGTCGATCACCCAAAAACTCAAACTTTACTAAAACCTTGAGCCTCTATTCATCTGTAGGCCCCATCTTGCAAATTGCCTCTAGTAGAGTTCCATCCAAATTTCATCATTTCAAACAACTTTGACACCTTGTTCTTCTGACTTTCAGGATCTGTCCATGTCTTCATCGCCACGAGAATGAACAACAATCTAAGTGAGTGGGTCACCCACTGCAGACTTCCGTCCCCATTTCATCTTTGCATGAATAGTCGTCTTTAACATCGAAACTTAACCATCTACCTGACCATCAGATCCCAGAACCATCTCTATCGGTAAACTCCATTTTCCCTCCAAACAACTAAGTGATAACATCATTTCAGGCCCTACCTAGTGGACCCGTCTACGAGTCGCCATGATGAACCCACCATCTCGAATGAATTCTGAGGGCTAACGTTCTTCCCTTCAGGTTCTGAGATCCTCGAGGCTACTAGTATGCGAAAATGAAAAAAAATCATTAAGTGATGAACCTTCAGTGGATTTCTTCTTTTAGACTGCCACTGTCGAAACTCTATCTATGCCCTACCATTCCCATATGGAAAACTAACCCCATTCGCTTGTTGCCTACAACTCAGCCTCCCCTTTGTTGCTTAGCTTTCAAATGATAAGTGAACAAGACTGAAGTCTTCTACGGACCCAATGCAATGGGTTTCCCCTACTAGGCCACCATCGGAAGGAGGTATCTGATACAAACATTAGACACGTAGATATCAATGAATTCAAGCAGAGGGTCTGGATTAACCCTACAACAAAAAGTGCAAGATTGACCAAAGTTGCAGGGTTCCCTCCTATTCTTGTTTCCCCTAAACTGATAATGGCCTACACAGAGGCATATCAGCCAGAGACCAGGACAATTGTTGACAGAGATGGAAACATTATGGCTGACTTCTCCACTGATTCAATAGGAAAGACCTTTCATATCCCTACCTTTGGGGAGATGGAGGAAGACCCAAAGAGGATGGAAAAGAGATGTGGGATGAAGATCCCCTCAAATGCAAGAGACTTATAAATCAATATTGGTTGAAAGAGAAGAGGGGTAGTGCTACAAAGGTCCCCCAGGAGCTCTTTCATAGCTACTTTTATAAGGATTGCCATGACTTGGTGACCTTATTAAGTAGAGTAATGGACCTTCTGAATGCGGTCTACTTGCAGGAGTGGATGTTGTACTTATGGAGGAGATCCTCCAAGGCAAAACCAAGTTCTATTGGGCTAGAATTATCAGCAATTGCTTGCATAAACAATTTATGGCTATGAAGAAGACCTCATGCTTTTATATGACCTCCTACCTTGTATATTTGCTAGCTGAAAAGACATAATACAGGGGCTTGTTTAGGGCTCCAAATATAGAACTAGGTAGAGAGCTAAAGGTTTATGATAGATACCCTCAGCTCCAATTCAGGAATTTTAAGAGGGATTATTGCAGAGTTAATGACGCTTTCATAGGTCATATCATCAGATTGCTTGGGGATGACTTTAAGAGAAGTGTCTCCCATAGTGTTATTTCTTTCCTTTGACAATTCGCCTTCCTATTTATACAATTCCCTAAATTTACCTATATTTGTGTTTAAGGTTTCTCGGAGAAACCATACAAGTTGCCTCGATACCCAAATGACTGGATAATATTGTTAGAAATCTCTTGGTAGCTGTGGCTTGCACACGCCCTCTTGAGCAACAAGCATAAGGCAGGGATTTCTTATCCCCTCTCTTTCATCCAAGGGCTATACAAATTCCACACATCTCAATGTGCTTAAAATTTAGATAAAGAACTCATGGAGTATCCCCTGAGGTTCCATACTGCTCAACCAAGAATGGACCCCTAAGGTAAATTGAAGAAGATGGTTGCGGTTGAGTACAACCATAAGCATAGTGTTCAAGATTTTAGGGCCAACTGTAAGGATGAAAATGAAGTACAAATGAGGCACTACATGCGCATGACTGTGTATCTTGAGAAGAAAGTCAACATGTTCCCTATACCGGACTAGGTAGTAGAAGATGAAAATACAGTGATAGATCTTTGGTACAATGCAATTGCCAATATGTTGCTGCCACTAATTGATTGGAATGAGAAAGAGGTTGATGACCTTGATATCCTAACAAATCCCATTGAGGCTAAAACAAAGGAATCGATTGATGGTAAAATTGCCAATTGAAGCAACAAGGGGTCACCCTAACCTATGAGGAGCTTGAGGAAGAGCTTGCAAGTGAAACTGACAATGGAACAGTTGTTGGAGAGACCTCAAAATCTCCTCCAACCACCAAATCAAGGAAGAGAAAAAGAAGTGGTTGAAAGTCAGCCCAAGCCTAAAATATACTCAAGAAAAGCTTCAGGGGGTGAATCCTCCAAGAGACGAGACTGAAGACATTGGGAGGTCTTGATACCATCTAGGAGGACTCCCTCCATGAAGGAGAGGAAGTAGAGGTCAAGCAGCCAAAGTATCCACTTGTTGCCTCTACTCTTGTAGTTGTTGATGTTACTGCTATTGCTACCCCTCTGCCTACCTCTTAGGTGATGGTTACTACTTCCCTGCCTGCGGTGGACATCTCTGTTCACCTTTCCTCCACTCTACCCATGACACAAGTAATGGTAGTAAACTCTTCTTCTTCCACCACCTCTCTGCTCTCCTCCTCCTCTGTGTCTCTGACATCATCTCTTCTATTAGCAACAACAACAATGTCAATGCCTACTCTCTCGTTCTCAAAGGCCTTCTCCTACCACATGCAAAACATTCCTGTAGAGCTATTTAAGGTGTTGATGAACCCATCCATTCAAAATGCCTTGGCACAAATTTCTACTAGTCTTTCCATCCATACTACTCTAACTAAACTGCTAGAGATGAAGGCCACAATGGAAATATCCACAATGGAAATATCAGAAGAGTTGGAGTGACAAGAAAGAGAAGCTACAAAATAAATGGAGGAAGCCGATGATTACCATGAGCACCTCAAATACCAGCATTTGACAATTGAAAAAGTGGTGCACAAGCGAGAAGAAACACAATCATCAAAGGAAAAAACAGATGAGCTAGGTGCCAAGTATATTGTGGAGAAATTTGATCCTGACCTCAAAGAGGAGTTGGCTCAGCAACTCAAGGATGTCGGAGAGGTGGAAAAGCAACCCTCTGATGAAGAAAATAATGAGGAAGAGGAAATGGACGAAGATACTAAACCTCCACCTGGGGAGCATGAAAAAATCCCCAAGCATGATGAAGAAATGCCTCTTTTAGAAGAGGGCCTTAAGCATGATGAAGTGGAAAAGAAAGAAGATAAAATTGAAGAAGAGTTTGAAGCTCATAAGAGCCCATAAACGGAACAGTTTGAGGAGCATGGGAATGATGAAGAAGAAGAAAAGAAAGCTGCTGAAGGGGAAGACAGCCCCAAAGAGCACACTACCTCTGAGTCCCCACAAAAGGAAACTATGTTCATTCAGGATTCTAATGAGGAGGAAGGATGGAAAAAACAAGAAACTCTAGGTGATAAGGTAATTGAGATTGAACACACCCGTGAAGAAGGAGCTCATGAATCACCAAGGGGAGAATTTTAGATGCCAAAGTGGCTAGAGAAATAATTGGAGAAGAAAACCCCAACCTCAAAGGATCTAAGCGCAAGGCTGGAGGCCATCTTGGCCCAAGCCCAGATAAGCTCGAAGAAAGAGAAGAAACCTAAGGTTAGATCCTAGTTGATGATGGATGCCTCTAAATCTAGGACCATGCAAATAGCCACTCTAGTCATGGGAGAAGAAGGGGTCAGCCATAAAATCTCTACCGTTGATTTGGGGATAGCCACACAAGAGTAAAAGATTGACCATCTCCAAGGGTTCATCACCACTATTGTGCATCAAATGCACAAGGATAAGGTTTCCAAGGAGGAACTGAAGGTGGAAGTGGTTGACCTAACATCCTATATTCCACAATGGTCACTAGTGGTAGAGCTCCCCACTACATCCTCGACACCACCGCAATTGCTATCCAAGGACCATATTGATCAGCTTGATAAATGAAAGAATTGGACAAAAGCCATAGAGGATTAGTTTAGACAAGTCATCTACAACAACAACATGGGCATCAATCATGTTGTTAGGATAGCAAACAAGTTCCTAGAAGTACAAAAGATACTTGAGGGAATAAGGAAGTTCTATACAACTTCCTTGAGTTATACAGGATCACGTACCCCAAACTTGAGGCTATTCTCAAGATGCTAGATAGATCCTTGGAGAAGGAACTTGGCTTGCTAAAAGATAACCACTTGCTTGTAGAAACATGGAAGTTGGGTTTAGATCACCGAAAGGAGGTATTGGAACAAGTGCTCCATGAAGTGGAGTTGGCTATTGATTGGGTTAGGGAAATCAAGGCGGACTAAATAGAATACTTGAAGATGATTACAAATCTTGATGTGCCCGCCAATGAGCTAGATGCAAAGAAATTAAAACCATATTTCCATAAGAAAATGGAAAACTAGACTACAGATGCACTAACAGAAGATTTCATGGGTTTTTTTGCACGAGACTTCTCTTAGTCTGAGAAAGTAGTGAAGAATGCTTAGAAATATGACAATGACTAGGATTCCATCATGCACAAATCAAGAAGGCTAAACTTCTAGGTGATTCAATCAGACATATTGGAATGGAGCAAGCTCCAAGCATTGATCTGCAAGTTTGTGGAGTATGCCACCTTAAAGAGAAATGAAGGTATTCCTATGATTAATTATGAATTCCTTACAATGTAGCTACAACAAAAGGGCAATAAAAAAAAGACAAAAGAGCTATAGTGCTGCCACAAGAGCACAAAATAGGGAAACAAACAAGAATGTAATTTTAAATTGTAATATATTTGGGAGTAGGTGAAGCCCTAGTTTGTAGTGAATCTTGGCCACACAATGCAAATCAATCTTGGCCATTCACTTTGCTTTTTGGACACTATAAATAGGGGGTCTTCTCTCATTTTCAAGAGAGAGTTGAGTTGTTGTAAAGGCATGCTACTGAAATTTTAATAGAAGTTCATTGACTTTTGGTGAATTCTTGAGTTTTAGTTGCATGTTACATGGTTCTTCTCCCATAGTTAGTTAATTTGAGTAGATTTACTTTTTTGTTCTGTAGTTTTGCATGTTCTTAGTAGATTATTTAATGTTGTTCATTGATTTTGAAGAATTTTGTTGTGTGCTGGCAACTTTCCTCGTCCATACTTTTTGTTGTTTATTGATGATAAATAGCTATGTAAAGTTAGTTTGGGCATAAACTAAAAGTAACTCTAAACTTCTATCTTTTATTCATGCTTATGGTGAATGAATGGTTGAATATCTATAGTCCTTAGAAGCTTGCACAAATTTCATGAGATTGTGAGGTAATTTGGTTAAGTGAAATTGTATTTTAGGAAGGTTATATGTAGTAGGGTCCTCCATGATCACTGTTCACTACTAGTTTCAAATCCAAGAACTTCTTCTCCTCCCAGCCCCCCCCTTTTTAATTTTTAATAAGCAAACCTATGCTAAGTTTCATTGCACATTGTAAAGCCAAATCTCAAACTGAAATAGGATTTTAAGACTGTTGTTTGAACCTACAACAATTGTACACCGACTTCCCCATCTCATGAACTCCATTTTAGGATCCAACTTCCTTCCAGCTTAACCCTATAAGTCTTCCCTGTGATTATTGAAAAATCACATTAAACTAACTAAGAAATTTTTGCACGTCATGAACTGACACCTGAGAGACCTTGGGGTGATTTTCAACAACCCTTTGTTGGAGATTTCCTTTCAAGAGAGGTAGTGCGCCTACACACTGCTTGTGTTGAGAAAGTGCTAAAACACCCATCAACACCAACCCAAGTTGATATTTAAACTAGGGAAATGCCATGTTATTCAATGAATTAAAAAGAAAAGCCTTGAGATTCTGCATCTCCTAGTGTATGAAAATTATTCAATTGTGTCACGATTTGAATATTCCCTAGTTAGTGGAATTTATTTGTGATTACCATATTTTTTATTTCATAACATCGTATCAATGTAAATATAATGTGATCTTTTGATGAAAATTTTGAGAAAGAGTTGTGTGAATAATGACACACATCTCCATATATTATTATGAATTTATATTAAAAAATGCTTTCTTTATTAGTTCATTTTGTTTGATAGGTTGCATTGAGTTAGAGCTTTCATACTTAGCTAGAGCATTTCTAGGGTTGTATGATAAATTTCTATTCAATAGGGTCATTACACAACACTAGTTCCTATATGACATGATATGATTGTAGATTTGTTTATTTTATACTCTCGTGAAGGGTAAGGCCACTTCCAATTGAAAGGTGTGTGAGACACTATTGGTCTATGGTTGAAGGGAAAATACTATGATGATTTTCTCCCTCTTGTAGTTGAAGATCCCAAAAGACATGATTATATAGAGACTCTTTGTATTACCATGTATATACTTGAAAGGATGTACAAATTATAGATTTACAAGTGTATTGAAAGAAATACTTATGTACATGACAAATAGATTTGCATTTGAATATAAGCATGAGGTGAGTTTATTGAAAAGAAATTGTTTCTTAATGATTTCATGATGATGCATCCTTGTTAATATTTATAATTATTATTAATTATTTAGTTTTTAGCATGTCATTATTCTTATTATATTTTTTATTAAAAAAATAGATAAATTTAATAAATTTATTCATTACTGAATGGTACTTTGTTACACAAATAACTAAGGTTATAACTAAATTATTATTAGATAAGGGAAGATAATTCACAACTAATCTTTAAAGTAATTTTAAACATAGGTTATTTTCTTATATTTTTATCTATTTTATATTCTATTTTAGATGATCTGGGTGCTTCATTTGTTATATATTCTTTTTATGAGCTATCCAAGAGATTTATTAGAGAACTTCACAAGTCAATTTAGATGGGAGCAATTAGTTCCAAATATTTTAAATTAAGTGAATTAGATTTCAAATAAATATTCAAAGGTTCTAAATAAAATTAGGTAGTTTTCATAAGAAGCAAAAAGGGAAATATTTGTCCCTCCTTTTCCCTAAAGGAAGAATAATAGAAAAAAGAGGTCAAAAGTTGATACTACAAGAATAAGGCATGATGGATCTAAATGTAGGAAGAGATAAATATAAATGTTGATTTGATATAATAAATATGAATAATGTAATTCCCCTCAGTTCTTTCTTTTTGAATTCTTCCTTTTATTGGAAGGATGAATATTCCTTGTGTTACATTGAAGTATTTAGAGGAGAGGCTAGCTTGGATTTAATGCTTCTTCTTTAGTAAATTTTGATTCCTTGTCACTTTCTAGGGATATGCCCTTGAAAGGAAGTGTCAGTCTAGCGTTCACATTTAGAGACCCTAGAGTCCATCCTTTGTCAAAAGTGATTGTAATTTTATCAAGTAATGAATCAAAGGATTATGTCCCTCATAACTATGTATCGGATGATAAATCTAAAAGTTACTACCCCTTTTGGGATAGAGAAGATCAAATAAGAGATGAAAAAAAATCTGCGGGGTACACCCCGTTGAGTTATGAGTTTGGGAGTGAATCCAAGAGATACTCTCCACTTGACTATTTGAATAGTCACTCTATGTAAAATGAAAGGATATTGAGATCCTAGTGAATAAATAAAATCATGTGTTTACAAAAAATATTGTGCTCAAATCTTATGTGAAATTTCTTTTATGTGTGAATGAATGCTCATTTAAATGTTTTCTATAAGATAGTAAGAACATGATTGAATCTAATAAAGATGAGCCTTCAAATATAACCCTTTTCTTGTAAAAGGATGGTGAGAACAAGGAATAATCATGGAGGGAGTCAGGAAGTAGGACAAGGTTTGGAGGGTGTTGAAGCCAAATTGGATCTAATTTTGGTTATCATTCTCAAAACCAATGCAAGGTTGGGAAATATTGAGCAAGAAGTGAAGGAAAAAGATAGAGCAGAAAAAGAAGTTTCGATTAATGAAGTCCCTTTAAATGAAGATGAGGGAGAGAATTCTTATGATCATATTTAGACCCATGAACATGAGAATGAGAAATGTCACTCTCAATCTAAAGGAACTAGTAGAAAGCGTTTAACAACTGAACTTTCTAACGACGTGAGGAAAATAACCCCACCAAAATTTCAAGGTAGCACCAAGGGGGAAGAAGCTGAGGCATGGTTAATTCATATGTAAAAATATTTTGAGATTATAAACTATTAGGAGGTCATGAAAGTGGTATAGGGAGCTTATCAGTTAGCAGGAGAAGCCTCTAACTGGTGGATGAGTAAGAAATGGAACTTAGACTTAGTTCTTTGAAACTTACATGGAATGAGTTTGTGGAAATATTTTAGAAAAGATGGCTACCCCAACTCTTTTATAACTAGAAACTCATTGATTTTCAAAATTTGAAATAGGGAGAGATGCCAGTAAATGAGTACTAGGAAAATTTCACCTATCTGTTATGTTATGTACTAATGTATCAGAAGGACAAACACTTCCACATTAGGAAGTCCATTATGGGGATTAATAGCCAAATTCATGAAAAAGTAGATGTTCATGGACTAGCCACTATGGATCTAGTTTATGAGAAGGTTGTTAAGCAAGAGTAAAAGCTCAAAGCCATCTTCATCCGCCTAGAGAATAGAAACTATAAGAAGTTCAAAGGAGCCCAAGTAAAACCAACTCCAAAGAAGTTTGAAGGAGTGCAGGATTCTCAGAAGCAAGGGGATAAGAGACCCCAAAATAATGGAAGAGAATCAAGGAGGGAACACAAAAGGAATAATTTCAATGGTAGAAATGTCAATAGTGTTGGAGGTAATGCTAGTAGACCTAGTGAATCTACAAGGAATAAAAGACCATCAACAGGATGTCACTTTGCTATAAATTATCCCAATAAGCCTTTTGGGTCATGAACTTATGGAAACCCACTTCCTTCCTAGAAAATTTCATTCCAACAAAAGATTCATGTTGCCTTGGATGATTGTCAAGTGGAGTATCAAATTACTCTAGTGGAGACTCTACGTATTTTATTTGGTTTTCCTATTCATACTTATAGTTATTGGAGCTATTGAAAACTTTGTTTCACCTAGAATAGAAAATAAAATATCTAGGAAACTTGGTTATATGGAGAAGTCATGGGTTGTAGAATATGCAAACCAAACAATAGAAATGGTGGAACAATGTTTATTTGAAGCTAGGATTGAACTTCCTTGTTTCTCTACAGAGGTAAACCTATATATAGCACCCTTAGGATCTGATGATGTTATCCTAGGAATTAATTGAATTTGGAAGCATAGAGCCAAGGTAGACTATCATTCAAAAACTGTAGAGTGTTTGGATGATTTAGGTAACCAATTAATGTTGCAAGGGATACCTAGGGAAGTCAAGTTACATCAAATCTCTACCATGCAATTGCATAAGGCCAAGAAGAAAGGATGCAATATTTTTGCAACAAATATGAAAAAGCTTGAAGAATGTAAGGAAGTCATTTCTCAAGAAGGAATTGTCTACTATGGGCCATAGGACCATCAGGAGATGGAAGATGGTGAAATGATGGAAACTGGAGAGAGATATGAAAAAAAATCCTATCTTACAAAAGTTTGTAGATTTTTTTCAGAGGAACTACCTAGACTACCACCTAAAAGGGTATTCAATTTCTCCATTGATATAGTGCCAGGATCGAAACTAGTTTCCAATGTTCCTTATAGGATGAAAAGAACTGAGTTAATGGAGCTTAAGGCATGGATAGATGAATTTTTATCTAAGGGATTGATAAGACATAGTGTTTCACCTTGGGGAGTGCCAGTGATCTTCATGAAGAAGGATGGTACACTACACTCATGTATAGATTATCAAATGCTTAACAAAGCTACAATAAAGAACAAGTATTTATTGCCATGCATTGATGACCTTTCTAATCAAATGTGAGGAGCTACTATGTTTTCTAAGATTGATCTACAATATGGATACCACCAATTGAGGATCAAAGATGAAGACATTTTTAAGATTTCCTTCATAACCAGATACATGCATTATGAGTTTATAGTCCTACCATTCAGACTTACTAATGCGTCAACAACATTTATGAACCTAATGAACAATGTGTTTAGGGATTTCCTAGGTAGGTTTGTTTTAGTTTCCTTGGATGATAACCTAATTTATTTTGAGAATGAGGAGGATCATTGCAAGCATTTAGAGATAGTTCTTCAACAACTAAGAGAACATAAGTTGTTTGGAAAACTCTGTAAATGTACCTTCTTTCAGAATAAAGTATAGTACCTTGGACATGTGATATCAGCTGATGTTAGTTTAGTTGATCCAACCAAAATCAAGGAAGTGCTAGAATGGCTAGTGCCCAAAAATATCTCTAATGTAAGAAGTTTTATTGTTTGGCGGGATATTATTAGAAGTTTGTGGTAAAATTTTCCAAAATATCCTTTCCTATTACTTCTTTGCATAGGAAAGGGAATAAGTTTGACTGGACAAAAAAATGCCAAGTAACATTTGATCTACTCAAGGAGAAGTTGACGACCACTCTAATTTTGAAAGTACCAAATCTTGATGGTGACTTCACTATTATCACAAATGCATCAAGAGAAGGCTTAGATGGGTTTTTAATGCAAGAAGGGAAAGTAATATCATATGAATCAAGGAAGTCAAAACCCTATGAACAAAATTATGCTTCACATGATTTAGAGTTAGTAGTAGTGGTTCATGAATTGTAGATGTGGAGGCATTAATGATTGGGAAAACCTTTTGAGATGAAGACCGATTATCACAGTTTGAAATATCTGTTTACCCAACCTAATCTGAATACACAAAAAAGAAGATGGTTGAAGTTGATATCTAATTATGACTTCAATATCAGCTACATCAAAGTAAAGGAAAAAAAAATGTTAATACCTTAAGTCATAGATGCCATATTGCCTCAATAGTGACAATCCAAAGCAACTTTAAAGGAAAAGTGTTGTAGAAATGCAAGGAGGATGAGTACTATGAGAAAATTAAGCAATAACTCATGAGCAATCCACAAGATGCAAGGTATGAGGGATTTCAATTTTAACCCAATGGATTCCTAAGGTATAAGGGAAGAATGTATGTGACTAACTTTGAAGAGTTAAGGAATCTTGTGTGGAATGGAGTTCATGAAGCACCATACTCTAGACATCCTAGTGTGACAAAAATATTGGTTGAATTGAAGCCATTATAGTTTTGGAAAGGGATGAAAGGGGACACTGCTAGATTTGTGGCTAGATGCTTAGAGTGTCAAAGGGTACTGAAAGTTGAACATCACCATCTTGCAAGTTTATTATATCCACATGATATTCTAGAGAGTAAGTGGTAAGTCATTAGTATGGACTTTGTGCAAGGATTACCTATGTCAAGGGATAAGCACAATGCCATTTTTATGGTTGTGTACAAGCTTACTCATGTAGCACATTTTATACCCGGGAATCTAGATAATGGAGCTCCTATCATAGCTCAAAAATTCATTCAAGAGGTGTTTAGATTGCATTGTATTCCTGGGAAGATTATCTCGGATAGGGATGCATGTGTGACCTCAAGGTTTTGGAAAACATTATTTTCTGCACTTGGGACTTAATTAAATATAAGTTTAACATATCATCTAGAAATGTATGGAAAAACAGAAAGGGTCAACCAAGTACTTGAAGACCTACTAAGAATGTATTACATGGATCGGCAATACAAGTGGGAAGATTACTTACCTTTAGTGGAATTTGCTTATAACAATTCCTATCATTATGCAATTAATATGGCTCCTTTTGAAGCATTTTATGGCTGAAAGTGTTGAACCCCTATAAGTTGGGATAAACTTGAGGATAGGGTGAGTCTTGGGCCAGAGATGTTGGCTAAAATAGAGGAACATGTTAGAATTGTTAAGTAAAGGTTGGCTGAAGCCAATGATAGGTAGAAAATCTATGCAAATGTTAAGTGAGTACCCAACAATTTTGTAGTGGGTGATAAGGTGTTGTTAAGGGTTAAACCTCATAAGAGTTCCATCAAGTTTGGAAATTCATCTAAACTAGTTTCATGCTATGTAGGTCTTTTTAGGTTCTTGAGGAAGTGAATCATGTAGCTTACCGAATTATGTTGCCACTAGCTTTTTCTTGGATGCATAACATCTTTCATGTTTCTTACCTAAAGAAGTATATACCAAGAGATAATCATGTTATTGATTGGAATGCTTTATAGGTACAGTATCTCAGAGTGGTAACAATCGAGCCTATCAAGATGCTCAAAACACGTAAGCTTTGCTTGCGTAATAGAGAGGTTCTACAATGCAAATTCTAGTGGGGCTAGTATGCAGAAGATGCTACCACTTCAGAAGATTATACTGAAATAGAGAAAAATTTCCACATGTCTTACATGCTTTTGAAAGTGCTTGAAAATCAATGTTTTTTTTGCTTAATTTAATATATGTTTTCTACATAAAATCATCAAGGATGATGATTCACAATGGGGGGAGTATATTACACCCCATTGTGAGTTTACCTATTTACTATGACTATGATAGGGTAAAGTATTGCATATGTGAATGTATTTGGAATTCTGATTGGAAATATATGGTTGCACTTTTTTTATCTGAATCATTGGAAAATTATGAATGAGTTTTTATTTCATTTGATGTTATATAATGAAATGGATATCTGGAATTAATGGTTATTGAATTTTATATTCTAACTATGAAATGCATAATGTAAATGCTTGCTTTGATGAACGACTGAATACTATAAAAATGTGTTTAGTTGGATGCAGATTCAAAATCAATCCTCTGAAAGCAAGGGGAAGTATCACTCAGGAGAAGAACTTGATCGGGTAACCTATAATGAAACCTAACTGAGATTACACACACTCACTTATAGAATGTTGAGTCAAGTCATAGTTTGGGGAATTGGTAAGTCATCCTTTAGTATGTTCTATTTGCATTAGGAAGGATCTTGATTTCGATTAATATCATTCTTGGTTTGTGTTAAGTGCTTGGTGAATGTGAGTTTCTCTTTGTATAAGCTATACTTGATTGATGAGATATATATACATTGAATGTATATATATGTATACATGTGCATGTTGATGATAACCCATACATGCGAGATAATACATATATGAGAATATGTAGGTAGATGTACCTATGCACACTCATGGATAGATTTCTCATGGGCATGGGGATATCGAAGGGACAAAAAGACATGCATGTATATATGTATATATACATCACATGTATATATACCTATCGATAAGATATCAATTATATATGTGATTGATTTTATAATTGAATGTATATAAATATAAGATATATGAATTGTAGACACGTAAAATATACTGGTTGATCTCATGCACCTGATCCATTTACTAATACCAATTCATCCTAAATCATCTCCTTTACTAACCATTTAATCAAATAATCTTTATTTGATTAAATTCATCATATTTCATCTTTTAATTAAATAAATCAATTTTATCTTATTAAATCATTATCTTCCATTAATTAAATAAATCATTTTGTTTAATTAATCCTATTCTCCTCTTTTAATTAAATAATTGATTTTATTTAATTAACTTCTAAAGTCATCTCCTTTAAATTAAATAAACTACCCTTTATTTGATTTAAGTCTAACACCATCCCCTTTTAATTAAATAAATCCAACTTTATTTAATTAAATCTAATATTCATTTTCTTCTCATTTTGATTTAAATAAATCTAAAAATCTAAGCCAAAATGTCAAATCAGCTAAATCTTCATGTAAGTTAATCAAATCATGAATAATCCTAACTCTAATCCATTAAATCCTCTAGATTTTACAACTTGCACAAGTAAATAAATTTAATTGATTTATAAATTCTTCTATTTCATTCAAAAAGGGCATCAAGTTGGAATATTCTTTCAAATTTGAATTCTCCCTCCCAAATGTCTTATCCTCCAACTTGGCATTTATGACTCTTACAAGTCCTTTTTCTTGAGCCAAGTGGCAATAACTCCTCTTCCACATCTCCCTCCAATATGTCACTTCTTCAAATTCAAATATCCACTTAATGGCATTTATGTGCACATTCATCAAAATGTGCTCCACCCCTCTCCACAAGCATGTTGACAAGTGGTGTTGGTGTAATTAATATTTAATTACACTTTCCATAAGTTTACTTAGGTAATTATTTAATTCCTAGGTTAATTAGTTGTCATCCTTATCTTTTGAGCTTTCTTGTTGCTCAAGATAAGATTAGGGTTATGCATCTTTGCTTTTATAAAGCAAATCATTATCATGTAATTATTAAATTCTTGAATAATATTATGTTGCACATCCTTTTGCAACCTCTCTGATTTTTCATTTTTCTCTTATGTGGAAGGTGATTTTTATGGTTTGCAATCAAATCTTGGTTTCTAACATGGTATCAGATCGTGATTTGGAGCCCCTTCTAAGATTTCTGGAGAGATTCATTGCAGAGTTCATTCAGGATTCGTCGAGGGTATCATACCTTGAGTGTGTCTCTCTATTTGGGTGCTCTAACATGGTTACTTTTGGCACATGTTGGAGGAAATTTGAGCTCATATTCGAGTTCAGAGCTATCGAAAAGGTCAAGATCAACTTTTTTTTCGCCTGAATCCAACATTTTATGCCAGAGTTATGAGGGTTTGAAGATTTGTCAGATCTAGGGGTTGCGAAGCTTTTGGTGTTTTTTTTGGAAGATTAGAGCTCGCCATCAGATCCAAAGTGTCTGAGAGATGAAAAATGACATATAACTTGCCTATATTCAGTGTCAGTTGTTCATGAGGAAATTTTTTTTACCTGGCAAGTCATACGACCCGCCAGGTACAGGGTACGATTTGTAGAATAAAGAATTCAATTTTTTTTTTTTGCATTATATTATTCATCAGGAAAATATTGTGCAAATATTTTTCTGTGGGGGTTTAATAATTATATGTTGGGATTTCAATTTTTTTGGGGGTTGATTTTTGCATGCTGCATTTTTTGGTACTATCGTACCTCTATGTGCAACATTGTCAACCCCCACCAATTGTGTCGTACCCTCTGGCTGGCATCCTTTTTTCTCTAGTGAAGTCCCCACTGGCTTCTATTGCCAACATGTCCACCGGTGTCGGCTAACTCCTGCCTCTGACCCATCTTGGCCCTCGTTACCTAAACGTAGTTCTATTAGCAACTGGGGGCTCCGCCCATGGGGGTGGCGCCGCCCAGGCCACTGTCGGCTCTCAGCCCTGCCGCCACCACTAGCGGTAGGTTCTTTTTTTGCCCCACCGAAGGACATAGTCACATGGGGGACCGCTGGCCAAGTCAAATGGTGCTAAAGTTTTGCACCCATTTAGCCTATGAAAACCCTGATTTTCCCCCATATAGTTGTTTTTTTTCATTTCATCATAACTTTGATCTTGGAGGCGAATTTTTTGAAACAAGATATCGCTGGAAAGCTAGTGAGCCCAAATTTCTAATCGTGCAGTTTGTTTCCAAAATTTTTTCTATTTGATGGGAGTTTTTTTTAATTGAATTTAGATGTTCAAATTTCACTTTGGAGGGAATATCTTTTGACTTGGTGATCTGTTTTTCGTCATTCTTGCGGCATTGGAAAGCTGATTCTGTCCTCTAAACAGATCTGAGGTCTATTTTATTTTTATGTTTATGCATGTTTGTATGCTCTCCTTTTAAAATCCTTGGGTTATTGTAATAAATGAACTGAGATAAAGTTCCTTCAGGGGGGTTTTCTTGCATAATAATCTGATTAGAGTGTAGTTTTCACTTTGATCTCTATATCCATCTTGATTTGTTGGAAACTCATATGGGTTATCTGGTTTCTTAGTTTCTTTTGGCCACATTCTTGTCTTAGCTTGACACATATCAAATTCATTGGTTCACACTTTAGTTGAGAGATTATGTTTCTTGATCCGTATTGGTTCAGATCCTTCTTAGTTTGAGGGCCATGTTTTTATGGTTAATGTTCCAGAGTCTTTTTTGGTACTCCTTCCCATGGAAGAGTTTTAGTCATAGTTTGGCATTAGCATCAAGATACACAGTTTCCAGATTTTGTCATCATCTCATCTACTGTTGCTTCATAGATTCCAGGTTTGTTCCAGTTTGTGAGTTTTCCAGTGTTCTGTGGCATCGGATCTGTTGTCACATTATCATGATTCCTTTTTTGGTTTTAGTTGTAGATAGAAGTATATTTCCTTGCTTTTCAGATTGTGGTTCCAGTGTTACTCCACAATGTTCTTCCAGTGCTTCTTTGTAGTAGTCATCTCATTGTAGGGGGGTTTTGTCCCACTAGGTTTTCCTTCTATACTTCATTATTGCATTTGTACATGGGTACTTTATTAGGCCTTGTTGTTGGGACCAATTCATGCTTTCTTGTATTCATCTTAGTTTTAGGTGCATGCTTTTTTAGTCTCCCTAAGTTGCACTTATGGGGGGTGTTGGTGTAATTAATATTTAATTACACTTTACATAAGTTTACTTAGGTAATTATTTAATTCCTAGGTTAATTAGTTGTCATCCTTATCTTTTGAGCTTTCTTGTTGCGCAAGATAAGATTAGGATTATGCATCTTTGATTTTATAAAGAAAATCATTATCATGTAATTATTGAATTCCTGAATAATATTATGTTGCACATCCTTTTGCAACCTCTCTGCTTTTTCATTTTTCTCTTCTGTGGAAGGTGATTTTTCTGGTTTGCAATTAGATCTTGGTTTCTAACAAGTGGCATTTTTCTATTAGTTAGTCTTTAGTCCCACATTCATAATTTTTTATCATTCTTCCATCCTTCTCTTCTGTAAATGGAGAGCTCTTTTACTAATTTGGGATCCACAACTTTATGCAAATATCATTATCTTCATGTTTTGAGCAATTTCATCCATTCTCATCCAAGTTTCATAGTTTTCATCAATCTCATAGCTAGGTTATGAAATTTTTTTATCAAGGAGCACCATTGATCATCATCAAGCTTGCAAGGAATTGGGAAAGGGATGCTTTCCACATCAATATAGCACCAATTCCCCCATGGGATTGAAGGTTTGAGCATTGGAATAGGATTTAGATTGTTTTTATTTGTGTTCTTGACTTTATTTCTTGTTCTTTATGTTTCAAATGAATCTTATGGGGAATGATGGTTTTGATTTGCATAATTGACTAATATTGTGTTTGTTGTTTATGTTTGTGCAGGTCTAGATCCACCATTCACATGCATATATACATATATACACACATGTCAATATACATGTATGTGTTGAAAAATAGGAATGTCCATACAAGTATGTCGATTTATGTATATGTACATATACATGAATATAGATATGTATATACATTCGATATTGTATATGAAATCTTAACTTGATCTCATTCATTTGAATAACAAATGGATTATTTAGACAAACTTATTGTCAAGGAATATATATACATATTGTTAAATAGGCATAGGACAACTAAGAGGTGGGGTGAATCAATTGTCACACAAATGTATACTTAAATACTTTATCACTCATTAATTCATTATCCACACTATTTTTTTATTAAACATAAGCATGAACCACAGATGACAGAAAGTAAATCAACACAATGAACACCATATTTTTACGTGGAAAACCCAATAAGGGGAAAACCACGGTGAGGGTTAACTTACAATATAAATATTATAGAAAAAGGCTCACTACCAAGTGCTCACTACCCAAAAGAGGACTTACTTTTAGAGTACAAAGGATCACTACCTACAGAAAGGACTCACTCTCCAACAGGGAGGCTCACTACCTACAGATACAAAAGAGAATAAAAGATCCACCACTACAATTAAAGCACATTCATAGGATTACAAGGACCCATGTCTCACTATCTTCAACACAACTCGTACACACACACTTCTGCTCTTATGATTTGTGGCTTACTTTCATCATTTTGCATCACACTATCATACAACTCTTCACAATTCAATTTTCTTTTATACCATTCTCAACCTTAGAAACATTTACCAAGGTTGGCCACAAAAAAATGTTTCATAAATTCAAATTAGGTTTGGCTCGACAAATCAAAATTCCCATGGTGGAAAGGAATAAGAGTGGACTAATAAAATTATTTTCTTTAACTAACTACACATTTCCTTAATTGAATTTTATTCTTCAAATGAATTGTAAACACCAGGTCGGCCAAAATCAATGAAAACACATATAAACATTGATGCACACTCTTCCCAACAAGAAGATGACACACAGATTCCACAACATGCTTCATTAAGCACAAGACAATATCTCAAAACATTTCAAATACATCCGCAACAAAAATAATAGACTTCAATCACTAAATTCCTTTCACCAGATAGTCTGAGCTATGCAAACTCATATAGGAATACTAAAACATGACTTCCTTATTACCAAACTCCAAACCTCTTTGCTAGAGCAAAGGAAATACCTTCACAAGACATATCCCAAATCCACATGATCTGAAACAAAAAAACAGAGGATTGCAGAGCAAGAACATTTCTCCCAGTCCACAAAAAATCAATACTTGCCAAACAATCTACATATATCGGTGAACACAACTCCCATGTACCATCTCACTAGAAGCTAAAACTCAGCATACATTACCATGAGATTACCATTAAAAAACCTTCAAATTTGCACAAGCATAGGATCAACATAGGAGAAACACAAAGTACATACCGAAGCACATTCTGAACACACTCAACACTCTAACTTCTCTTCTTTATTTAATTTTCTCACAAAAACTTGGAAACTCACTAATACCACACAAGTAGGACATCATAAAGATAGCTCCATGTACTCACTGCATCTCAGAAGTATCTCAACTATACATGTGCAAACATCAACATACTAAATTGTGTTGACATCAATGACAACACCACCAAACTATCTCATATTTGTAACAATATCCCCCTTTGTCATTGATGGAAACACATATCCTTTTCTCACCCTTTGACATCAATGGCAAAGAAAAACAATTATGATTAATCCCCCTTAGGATTACACCCATATTACAGCAAGAAACCACTTCTACTCCCCCTGTGGAGTAGAACCAACAATCAGTCTAGATAAATGAGGAATCTTGTGAATTCACTGGACTGATGCACCTTCATGTGCACTTAGTTAGGAGGGCCAACGACCCCCAACATCTCCCTAAGATGCTCAAAAGCATCCTTCAGAAGAGCCTTGGTAAAGATGTATGTAATTTGTTCCTTTGTTGTCACATATTCCTCTATGACCTCATTCTCCAACACTTTTTCTCTTAGAAAATGATACTTGATAGATATGTGCTTCATTCTTGAATGCATAACTGGGTTCTTCAAAATATTTATTGCACTTGTATTATCAAAGAAGATAGAGATAGGTTCATCACATACTACACCAATATCTTTTAGATTTTTCTTCATACACAAAACTTGTGTGCAACAAGATGTTGTAGCAATATACTCTACCTCTGCAATAGATAAAGAAATCAAATCTTACTTCGTACTCAACCATGAAACCAATCTCCCACCAAGAAAGGAAACACCACCATTGGTACTCTTCTAGTCATCTACACATTCAGCCCAATCAACATCTGTATAAGCACTTAGGGTAAAGTCATTACTCTTAGGATACCATAGTTCATAATCCGGTGTGCCCTTAAGATATCTAAATATCCTTTTTATAGCCATAAGATGTACTTCTCTAGGATTTGCATGAAATATAGCAACTAAACACACTACATGCATAATATCTGGTCTAGTAGTAGTGAGATACAACAATCCACCAATCATGGATCTCTATTTTCTCTAATTAGTCTTAGTAGATTATCATCCTTACTCAGCCTACATTTGATTACCATAGGATTACAAACCAGTTTAGAATCTTCCATCCCAAAACTTTTTCAACAACTCTTTTACATACTTAGTCTATGAAATGAATATCCCTTTATCAATTTTATTCCATCTCGATATACTGGACCTCAAGGAAGAAATTCAATTCACCAATCATAGACATTTCAAATTTTTGCATTTCTTCAACAGTACTTTTACACATGCCATTTTACCAAACTGAGTATCATCAACATAAACAACTACAATCAACATCTTATTACCTTGCTAAAATTTTGAAGTAAATGATTACTGTCGCAAACAAAACCTTTTGAATCCTGTTTGTTAGATATCCTCCTTCCTTTGCATACCAAGCTTTGGGAGTTTGCTTCAATCCATACAATGTTTTTCAATTTACAAAACCATATATTTTGGTTTTGTCGTAATAACCTAAAACTCCTTCCTGGCCATCTTTCCTCCTTAACTCACGAAAGTTTTTCGACTCTAACATCCATTCTTAATATACCAGTAAAGACGCAAGATTCCCCGATAATGATGCGAAGCCTGCCATGGCAAAAAGTCTCTTCAAAATCTGGCACCTCTTCAACTTGTGAATATCCTTAACACCGGGGCTTCCTCGCTATTCCTCACATCTACTTTTCTATCTCACGAGCCTCTCGTAACCTTTATTTGTTTTCAATCACATTTTTATTCTCGTGTCTGGACTATTTCCCATGTCTAATTCTTCTGATCTGTTTTATCCATCCTTTAAAGACTGAGTTTGAATGAAACACACGACGGATCCAGCAGACCGCGACGACGTGAAACTTAATGATCTGAAGATAGACGCTGATATGTCCGGTCTGGTTCACGATCGATTTCTTCCTTCTATTTCAGAGATAATCCTACATCATCGGTGGTTCAACTTCAATTTATATCTCAATAGGTTTGTGTATGTCTTCATCAACCCTTCTCGATACATATACTTTCAATGATTTCTCCTGTCTTGTTGAAATATTTGTATGCCTTGCTAGTAGTAGAGTATCCGTGAAATACCTTCATCGAATCTAGCATCAAAATTTCCAATATTTTCATCATCTCTTTTAATATAGGATCTACTTCCAAATACCTTAAAGTATTTCACAGTAGGAGTCTTACCAGTCCATAACTCAAAAGGTGTCTTTGTGATGTTGTGTCTGATCTAAACTCTATTAAGAACATAAACAACAGTATGTATTGCTTCTCTCCAATACACATTTGGTACATTAGACTCTTTCATCATAGTTCTAGTGGCTTCCTAAATAGTCACATTTTTCATTTCAACAACTCCATTCTGCTGAGGGGTTCTTGAAGTAGAGAATTGTCTTTTTATACCATGCTTCTCATAGAATTCATTGAATTCACCAGAAGTGAATTCACCACCTCGATCAGATCTCAAACACTTGATTTTTAGATTTACTTCATTTTCCACTCTCGTTATGAAATCAGTAAATCAATAGAAGTATCTTAAACCTATAAGTCAATTTCCAGATTAGAACATGTGCATATCTGAATCAATCAACATGTTGTTGGCAAGCAAAGAGTCAACCCACTGTTCTGTTTGGATGAGTATTGAGATAGGAATTTTCCACCATTTGATAATCAAGCTAAGTCAATTGAATTGAGCTGAGAAGTATCATTTCTTGTTTCTATCCTATAGATGTTGATTTTTGGGTATAAATATGAGACACTCTTACCTCATTTGGATACACTTTTTACTATGCATTATTATGCTTCTCCATTGTGCTGAATTTTATTTGTGACATTCTTATTTCGCTAAGAGGTAATTGTGAGGAAATATTAGTGAAAGGAATTGAGAGGGATATTTTGCTAAGTTGATTTTAAGAGGGGTCCAAGCTGAAGAACTAGTGAGTCAATTGGATTAAAGTGATTAATAGGAATGAGATTCTATTCTCTTTATGTTTATCAACTTTTTTGAAAGATTGAATGTCTTGAATGTTTTATTTGGAATTGCATTTGATTTCTTGAAATAGAGTAATGATATATTTGCTTATTGGAAAGGAAAAGAGTCTTGTTGATATGATTTCCTTATGAGTGTTTGTACTTACTCCATATTGAGGAGTGATTGTTTATTGTTAATAGGATTATATACTAGGATTGATGAAACAGGAATAGCTTGTCAAGTTGTTTATGAAAAATTACTTTGTAGACTTAGAAAGCTCATATGTTATACCTAGGATTAGAATATGCATTGAAGGGGATAACTTATGTTTATGCTTTATGGGTAGAGATACCATTGTGTTATGGGAAAAGGGAATAGGTTGTTTCTGAGGTTAATGATTAAACCTATTGAAGGAAATTACCTATGCATAGAATATAATGGCCTAAAGTCAAATCAAGTTAGAGTAGTGTATGTGAATAGGATGATTATCACTAAAAGTACTAAGTGAGAATACTTTGGAAAAAGTAGTGTGATTTCCTCTGGCTACATTATCAATTCACCAGGTTCCTTTTATGCATGCTAGTTCAAAATTGTAGTGTCTACAAGTTATAGTTATGTAGGGCACAACACTAAGCTTAGAGTGGTTGTAATTATGAGGTTACTCTACCAATCTCTTCATTCAATGGTACGGTTTTCTATCAGATGATAGATGTGTGGGGACTGCATTTGAGTCTGTGGTTGGTGGAAAAGTGCTCAAGAGTGATGCTTCTCCTCCTTAGCTGGTGACCAAGATTTGAAGGGAGATTCTTGGACCATCTACATATATTGCTTTGAAGCTCGATTAAGCTATGTATGTATTTTGTATACAATCTTTGGAAAAATTGTAATATGTGGAATACTATTTTGGAAATGAAATCAATGCTTGGAATTTTTTATGTCATTTATGCTCATTTCTTCTCTTTTGGAAAAGAAATTTTGTATAGAAATGGTAATGAAACATAGTTATTTAGTTGAAAGTGAAAACTTAGGAAATTTTACTTGCATGAACAATTGACATGTTACAAATATCCAACCAATTATATAATCAAGTTAATGAAAAAAAGGTCAAGATTCTTTTGCAAATGAATCTAGTTACCCAAAACTCTCCAAAATGAATTTAGTTACCCAACACTCTCCATGTGCCCAAGCACACAAGTTTGACTCAACACTCTTAGAAAATGAAAAAAACCAACTCTTGCCAAGTGCCAAGCTCTAGAAATATTATGCAAATGGCATCAAAACCAATCATGAAATTTCAATAATAATTTGGTGGTTTGTATACAACATTTTTGCTTGAAGTCAAGTTTTAGAATAATTATGCAAAAGGTATCAAAACTTTAAGTTAGAATATCCTTGATAGTTGTATATGGCACATGAGCAATGAATTTGCACCAATCAAATATGGTCTATATTTTTTAACAAATTTAACTAAGGTGTATGCATGCTTCTCCATCTTTGAATACCTTAATTTTGTCCCTTCTAAGGGTCACTAAAGAATCATATGGGTTGTTCATATTGGGATGTGAAGTCCCATGAATTTTTTGTTATTTTATCACTTGTAACAATTCAAATGCAAACAAAATCTATTCAAAGCAATAGATGTAGATGGTCCAAGAAATTTGTGAAAGTTGTAATGTTATAACTGGTATTAGAGCACAGGGAAGAAAGTTGAAGACTTAGTGGTAGGTGTTGGGACCATCATTCATCAAAGGTGATTAAGGAGCCTAAAAATAAAAGGAGGTTGAGCAGATCTGAAATAGAGTTGAGTTGCTTGAAATCCAACATCTAAATTGCTTGAAATGTTGATGAAGTAGCTGTGTGTGGTGCAGTTGTGCATACAACAAATCTAAGCTGTGAGAGTATTCATCTTGATTGGCTAGTCACCCAAATTGTTGAGCCATTTTTTATTGTTTTGTTTAAGCATTGTTTAACACTGTGTGACAGTACATATCTATGCTACTACATGAAAGGATCTGCAGGGTTATAAAACCAAGGATCTCATATCTGTCGTGTATTGCAAATTTGAAATGAAATTGTAAGTATTTGATTGCAAACATTGATTTTTTTTAATTTGAATTGCTTATTGAAATCTGAGTAAGAAAATTAGCATAAAAAGGTTGTACGAAATGGAGGAGATAGAAAAATGAAGAATTGAAAAATTCTTAGGCCAAAAATTCAGAATGTGGACATTGCAACTCAAATCTCTTCTCATTTAGAAGGACCTTTTGATTACATTGGAAGGAAAAAATAAAAAAGCCAACTAGCATGAAGGATGAAGATTGGGATAAAGTGGATTAGAAGGTTGTGGCTACAATCATTCTTTCATTATCCAGTAATTTTTTGTTCAATGTATCAACACAAACAACACAAGGACTTTGGGATCATCTATCAGAGTTGTATGAGAGACCTTTTGCATAGAACAAGATATTTTTAATGGAGAAATTGTTTAATTTAAAAATGCAAGAAGGTAGTTCTGTCACAAATCATCTAAATGAGTTTAATACTTTGGTTAGTCAGTTGTCTTCAGTAAACATTATAGTAAAGGATGAGATAAAGGCCATCTTGTTATTATGTTCATTTCCTGATAGCTAGGAAGGAGTTGTTATGGCTATTAGTAATTCCGTAGCTAGCCCAAAAGGCATGCTAAAATTTGATGATGTTGTAGGAGTTCTTCTCAGTGAGGATATGAGTAGAAAAAATAAAAGTAATTCATCAGGTATTGCTTTAGTAGCTGGTAACAAAGGAAGAACACAACAATGAGGAAAGGATAACCAAAGGAAAAGATAAAATTCTACTAAGAGATCGCAATCTATAGCTAGAAAAGGCATCTAAGGCATCTGTTGGCATTGCGGTAAGGAGGGCCACATGAAGAAAAATTGTTGGACCCTCCAGAACAAGAAGAAGGTTGAAAATCAATCTAAAGATAATGAGGTAAATAAAACTTTTGAAGAAGATTTTGATGCTCTTATTTTATCTTCAAGTGATGTTGCAGATGTTTGGATATTTGACTTAGGAGCATCATTTCATGCAACGTCTTCAAGAGATTGTTTTAGAAATTACCAAGTTGTTAATTTTGGTAAGGTTTATCTCAACGATGATGAACCTTGCAGTATCATTGGAAAAGGATATGTTCTATTGAAGATGAAGAACACTAATAGTTGATTGCTGAAAGATGTGAGACATGCTCCTCAACTCAGAAGAAACTTGATTTCAACTGAGGAATTAGATGCTCTTGGATATAATGTTACATTTGGAGAAGGAGCATGGAAGGTAACAAAAGGAGGATTGGTCATAGCAAGATGAAGCAAATTTGGTACATTGTATGTAGTAGAGGGTCAAATTGAAGTGGGAGTTACACTAGCAGTAGCATATAGTGCAACAAAACTTTGGCATAAAAGTCTTGAACACATGAGCCAGAAGGAACTTGAGATTTTGAAGAACCAATTTCCAGGTTTGAAAGAAGTAGATATGGAGTTATGTGAGCACTGAATCTATGGCTAGCAAAAGAGTACAAGATTCTCTAAAAAGGAACACAAGATGAAGACACAACCACTAGAGCTAGTGCAATCAAATGTCTTTGACCCCATAGAGGTGGCATCTATTGGAGGTTCCATTTATTTTGTTACTTTTTTGGATGATCACAGTAGGAAGGTTTGGGTTTATATGATAAAAAATGTAGTATGAAGTTTTTGGTATATTTAAGACCTTCAAAGCACTTGTTGAAAACCAAAATGATTATAAGATTAAAAAATTTAAAACTAACAATGGGTGTGAGTATTGTTTGAAAAAATTTGTTCAATACTATGCTGACAATGGTATTCAGAGAACCAAGATTGTTCCTCTTACACCACAAGAGAACAGTGTTGTAGAAAGGTTAAATAGAACCATTATGGAATGAGCATAAAGCATGCTCTCAAATGCAGGACTAGGAAAAGAGTTTTGGGAAGAAGTAGTAAATACATTAGTGTACTTGATTAATAGAGCATCATCCACTCAGCTTAAATTTGAAATTCCAGAAGAAAAATGGTTAGGTAAGAAATTTTCCTATGATCATTTGTGTGTGTTTGGATGCGAATCTTTTGTTCATATTCCAAAAGAGAAACAAACTAAGCTTGACATGAAATATAAAAGGTGTATCTTTATTGGATATGGAGAAGAAACATATGGTTATAGGTTGTGGGATCCAGTTACTAAGTGTGTTACATGAAGTAGAGATGTGATATTTAATGAAAAAATAATGCTAGGTTAATAGGAAGTCAAATGGGCGGGGGCCCTAGCTCGGTTGGCTAAGTAATTCCGTTGCGGCTCTGCTGGTCACGAGTTCTAGTCTCCCCCGTCCCGTGGTACCGGAGGGCGTGTCGCGCCAGCGCCGCCGGTCACGTTAAAAAGTTTACCAGGCGCACTGCAGTTTATAGGGGGTCGTGCTACCCGATTCCTGCAGTCTAAAAAAAATAAAAAATAAAAAATAGGAAGTCAAATCACCTAAGGAGTATATTCCATTATAAGATATCACGAATGGTAGTGATATGTTTAAACAAAAGGTGATTGTAAACCAACCACAACCACTAGTGCAAGTTCAAACACATGACCAGCCACAAAATTTACAAGATAATGAAGAACATGTTCCTCCAGTTGGTAATGCACAAGAATTGATTCCTCCAATTAGAAGGTCCACTAGAGAGCATATGCCTTCAACTAGGTATAAAGATTTTATTCAATATTTATTGCTTTTTGATGAATCTAAACCTACTACATTTAAAGAAACATGTGTAGATAAAGATAGCAATAAATGGATGGAAGCCATGAGAGATGAGATGAAATCTCTTAAGGGAAATCACACATGGGATTTAGTATCCCTTCCACCCAATTGAAAAGCATTGCAAAACAAGTGAGCGTATAGGTTGCAGGAAGAAGCAAGTGGAAAGAAGAGATTTAAAGCTAGATTGGTGGTCAAGGGATACTCTCAACAAAAGGGAATTGATTTTACAGAGATATTTTCACCAGTTGTGAAAATGACTTCTATAAGAGTAGTGTTCAGTTTAGTAGTTATTCATGACCTAGAGTTGGAACGGCTTAATGTCAAGACAACTATTCTTCATGGTGACTTGGAAGAAGAGTTGTACATGAAGCAACCAAAGGGTTTTGAGGAAAAAGGTAAAGAAGCACTAGTTTTCAAACTAAATCATAGTTTATATGGGTTGAAACAAGCTCCTAGACATTGGTATCTGAAATTTGATGCTTTCATGTCCGAGCAGAAATTTTCTAGATGTGAATATGACCACTGTTTCTATTTTAATTTCTTTAATAATGGAGAATTTGTATTGCTATTGGTGTATGTTGATGATATGCTAGTTACAGTATATAGCATGGTTGTTGTTAATAGGTTGAAACAGCAATTATCTAAGAAATTTTCAATGAAGGATTTGGGTGATGCAAATCAAATCCTTGGAATGAGAATTATTAGAGATAGGAAGAAAAAGGAACTTATGTTGTCATAGGAGAAATACATTGGAAAAGTACTAGAAATGTTTAACATGATGGATGTCAAGGTAGTCAACACATCCCTAGCAAAGCATTTCAAATTATCTTTTGAGATGTGTCCCAAGACACTTGAAGAAAAAGAATACATGGTAACAGTGCCATATTCATCTGCAGTAGGGATTCTAATGTATGCTATGATCTGTACAAGAGCATATATTGACCAAGTAGTGGGAGCGGTCAGTAGATACATCAGTAATCCAAGAAAAATTCATTGGAAAGCAATGAAATGGATTTTGAGATATCTTAAAGGAACTTCAAGCCATGTTTTGAGGTTTAGAGGTGAAGATGGATAATTGCATGGATATGTTGATTCAGATATGGCTAGAGATTTATATTGAAGACAATCTACAATAGGGTATGTGTTCACATTGGCAAGAGCAACAGTTAGCTCGATTTCTAGGTTGCAGAAAGTAGTGGCTCTTTCAACTACTGAAGCAAAATATATTGCAATGATAGAAGGAGCAAAGGAGATGTTGTGGTTGCAGAGGTTACTATTTGAATTAGGTAATAGACAAAAGGAATTTGTATTGTATAGTGATAGTAAAAGTGCCATTCATTTGGCCAAAAATGCAACATTTCATTCACAAACAAAGCACATAGAACTTTGATATCACTATATTCGAAGTGTTTTCAAAGAGGGTAAGCTCAAGTTGGAAAAGATACATACGATTTTGAATCCCATAGATGCATTTACAAAATTTGTTTCAAAAGAGAAGCTGGAGTTTTGTAGAGATTCTCTTGGATTGGTAAGCCTATGACAATAGGCCTTTGGAAAGCAGGAGTTTTCTTGAACCATGATTGTTCATAGCTTAGTTTGGACTTCAAGTGGGAGATTATTGGGATGTGAAGCCTTGTGAATTTTATGTTAGTATCTAACTTGTAACAGTTCAAATGCAAACAAAATTTGTTCCACTGTAAACAAAATATGGTTGGTGTCACAAACAAATAAACTTCTAATGTAGTCCCTTCATCCATCTATTGTTGAACAATTCCAATGTATCTAAAATAAGATGATTCGTCTTCTTGTGCTCCAACTAATGCAACACAAAATACTCAATTAGTCTATTGAAGAGTCCATTATATATATTGGATTGTTTGTAATGAAAAAGGTGTAGTGTTGTGTGACTAATAAAAAAAAGTCTTCTCTTGCTTTCCCATGGATGTAGGCATATTGCCGAACCACGTAAATTTTTTGTTTTCTCTCTTTGTTTAGTTTTAGTATTCTTTTAATTTGTTTAGTTGTTAATAAAAAATTTGTGAATGCTACAATGTTATAATAGTTCATAACCTTCTTCAATATTTTCTATGTTGCACCTTCACATTATTTTCTAATTGTCTCTTTGGAGTTTCCATTTCTTATGTTGTTCTTTGTAGAAGGTTCTATTTCATAGAGATAACTTTCTATCTCTTTAGATGTATATAAATTTTTTAAAAAATAGTTTTGAAACTTGATAAATTTGCAATTTAAATATGTTTTAGAACTTTAAAACTTGATAAATTTTTAATTTAAATATTTTTTTTAATGATATGTGCATATCTCTTTATTTATATACATATATGGCCGATGATTACTGATCTCACCATTCTCCTCAATCTGAGGAGAATGCTCATACTAGAACGAATTTTTATGAGGAGAGTATTAGGAGATTAGAAAATGCATTGAGATGTTTAGAGAAAACCATTCAAATCCCCTAATTTGTCTAATAGAGACAGGTTAGTCACTATTAGAGACAAGATTTTATGTATGATTGGTGTCATTCGTTCATACAATCCTTATGATGATGTTAGCACTAAGAAGTTTTATTTGTCTCTGGCTAGGAGTATTACTGGCATAGAGAAATGGAAACTTGTTAGTAAGTTAGTTTCACAAGATAATGTTCATAACATGTTCCTTTTTTATAAGGGAAAAGATAGAATTAGAGGATATATAGTTACTAGGTGTCTAGATGAGCTTGTTGCTCCATTTATATATCCTAGATGGTTGGCAACTCATCATAGATGGCCTCATAATGATGAGTTTCCACTTTATTTTTGCAAAAAATTATATGAAAATTTGCATTTATAGATAGATGTGGACTACACATATTTTCCTAAGCATGCTAGATAGGGTAGGGGTAGGTTTTTTGACAAACCTGAGTATAAGCATCCAAATTTTCCACTACCCATCAATAAGTGGACATTAGTTGGTCCAAACCTTTTGTTTTTTCCAAAATGTTTGGAATTAGCAACAATAGGGGATACAACAACATGCCCCACTAGATCTAAGATTTTTTATAGTATTTCCACCATTACCACATAGATCAATTAGATGTCATATAATCATGTTGGTAGATATATATTACAGTCATGGATTAACCTTCCTCCCACTAAGGCTACATCTAGTACTTATGATCCATTGATTTGTGTCGAAATACCATCGCCCTCAGATGTGGCCCATATGAGTGACACGATTGTGCATAATGTGTGTGCAAATCTCCATTATTGATTTACTAGTGTAGTGTAGGAAAAAGTATCCCTTTTTCACACTTAATTTGGGAATTAATAATATTAAATAAATGAACTAAATTATGCATTAATTTAGTGTTGTAATATGTATTTTACATATTCACATTAAGTTTAGGGCCTTATTAAATGGACTTAATTGTGCCTTATTTGTGGTGTTGTAAGGTGTACCTTTACACTTTCACACTTATCTAGGGTTTTATTGATTAATTGAGGTTAATTTTCCGTAATTGGACCCTTTAATTCAAATCCAAGCCTAATTAATTACAATTTTTGAAAAGGAAAACCTAACATTCATTAATACCACAACATAACACTTAACATTGGAGAATGTGTGTCCTAGGTGAGTGACCTAGGACCCATTCGCTCAAGGGAAAATGGGTCCTCACTTAGACCTATTACCCTAATTTCAAATATTTTTTGGTGGTATTTCAATGATTTCAAATGTATATTCACATGTCGGCTTGTGTTATTTCAATTTCGAGAATTAATGTTAACATATGTATAAATAAGAGGTCATTTCACTATGTTTCACCTAGCAAGTTTGATTCAAGCACTGCAAGTTTTCAAGTGGGAATTATCAAGAGTGTTTCAAAGTGTTCAAGGAAAAAATTAGTGAAGATCATTGCAACAGTCAAGATCCATTATCATGTTAGAGTCTTCTTGCAACATGCATGTTATTTGAGCTAATATGTTGATGTAGTGTAAGATCCATCCAAGCATTCAAAGGCATTGTTTCAAATCAAGTTTCAAGATCAAGATCCACATCCATTGAATCCATTTCATGCAAGTTGTAGATCCATATTCCAAGGTTCAAACAAGGGTTTGGTGAGTTGTGACATTGCATTTGTTCATTCATTAATCCTTCATACTATTTCATTTCATTACAAGGTTTAATTACCAAAACGGGGTTTGACCAAGGAAAACCCTCATTCACCAACAAAACAAAATTTTTCCCTCTTGATGTGTGTTTGCAGATTTTAGGTGGAAGATCTCTTGAAGTAGCAAAATTCCAAAGTTGTCAAAGTTGCATTTGTTGTCACCATTCTTGCAATTTCACGAAAACTAACCTACAAGATTTATTTTCGATTGTCCAATTGTGAGATACGAGAATTTGGGAGTGTATACACAACCAAAGAGAACCTGGAAACAAATTTTACAAATCCCTAGGCAAGAACCATTCGCAATAGGGAAAATGAGTCCTTAGTTTGTTTTGAAAAGGAATGTTTGGTGACTGGTACACATCACTTTCCCATTCTTAGATCTGCATTTTAAATTTTTGTTCCATAAAAAATGAGGTTAATCTTCTAGATGCACTTTATAGTTTGCATTTTGGAGTTGTTTTACTATTTTTAATCTTTCTCCCCAAAGTGCTATTTGGCTCACCCCACATTCAAGCCTTCACAAACACCTATTTTCATTTATTTCAACTAGCAACTTACCAATTCATTAGTGAGAAGCATGGGATCCCTCTAGATTATGTATTGGCCCTTGTTAGACATTGACATCCTACTACACACACAAGCCAAGGGGTGGCAGCTTCACAAGATATTCCACACCATCCTACTAGCTCCGCTGCACAACATGTTTCTATTGCTCTTGCAACTTTTCTAGGTTCTCAACATGTTCCAATTCACATTGAGGTTATTGTGCCAGTTGATCTTGTTCCTAGCACATATAGTGCACTTCTTTTTGGCACTGATACTATACCATTTACAAATGTCCCCAAGGTTTCTTTGCATTCTTGTGATATCAATGGGGCTGGTAGATCCCTTAATGATGCACGTCAGGTACTTGAATAATTTATATATAAATTGTGTTCAAAAAAATTACATACATATATTTTAAATAAAATTAATTTTAAAGTAGTTCTAACTCTTGATTGAAATCATGTATTTGAAAATTTCTAGCAATATGGTGATTTTCCAGAATTTGGAGATTTGGAGCATGTTGATGACCCCATGCATTATTCACATGAGGTACATTTAAATGATAAATTTAAATTACTTGATACATTCACACATTGAACTTGTACATTTTATGTTTTAGATAATTTTACATATACACATGTGTATATTAAATTAAATTACATGTACTTGAACTTGTGAAAGGCTTGGGATAGGGCACGAAACAGGGATCAAGGAAACTTGGATCAAGACAGGGTAAAGGACAAGGATCAAGAAAAATTGGATCAGGATAGGGATCAGGATATGGATCGAGACAGCTTGGATCAAGACAGGGATCGAGACAACTTAGATGAGGACAATGATCGAGACAACCTAGATTAGGACAAGGATCGAGAGAGGGATCAAGGCAGGGATCAGATTCATCTATCCATACTAGATATTCTTCTTTTTGAGTTGTTTTACATGCACACGTGTTATAGACATTATGGTTCAATCTTATTATGATTTATCACATTATATATACATTTTACATTATGGTTTACATTATGTATTATGGTTTGTCATTTCATGTTATATGTAAATAGTATTATGGTTTGAACTCTTATAATTATTTTTCATATTACATACATTTTACATTCTAGTTTAAGTCACATTGTGGTTTTTCATGTCATGTTATATGTATGTACATTATTATGGTTTGAACTCTTGTTATGATTTGTCACATTACATACATTTCACACTATGGTTTGTACATCACATTACACATGGTTTGTCATGTCACATTATATACATTTTACATTATGGTTTGTCATATGTCATGTTATATCAAATTATGATTCTTATTTATTTAGCAAGTTCTACCTTTTGAATTTATTTATTTAGCACTTGTGCACAAATCATCCTTTGAGGTGTAGATTATATATATAGTAAGCATTGAACCTTTTGCAACCTAGTTTACTATGATATTTGATGCATTTAAAAATGTATAAGGGTGATGACAAGTTTTGAGATGTAATAGGTCCTCATTTTACATGATCTAAATAAAAATGTTCCTAGAATGGTTGCTCTTTGTATTTAAAAAATTGGATGTAATTAATTACACAAATGAATATCTTTAAATACCAAGAAATAGAAATAATTCGTGCAAACATGTAAGTTAGGTCAATTCCTAAAAGAGCCAATAAGACAAGATAGTTTTAATTTTTTGATTTTGAATTAAATTTTATGGCCAGTCTTGAGCCACACAAGATCAAACCTAAGCATTGCATTCAATTTATCTTTGTGGGAAAATACAAATCAAATCTAAGTCAATGTAAAGTAAATGTAAAGTGTATGGTCCATGAAACAAATACAATTGGAAAAAGATTTAATAAGGAAAAGGAAAAATGAATTTAAAGTCAAGAGGTTTTACATATTGCATATATATGAATTTACATTCAAGCAAAGAAAGTGAGAGATGATGCTATAAGTGGAGTTGAACAAATGAAATCAAAGATTCTTGAACTTAAGAATTCCATGGAACAAATATAATTAGAAAAAGATTCAATAAGGAAAAGGAAAAATGAATTTAACTTGTCAAGAGGTTTTGTATTGCATATGAATTTACATGCAAGCAAATAAAGTGAGAGATGATGCTATAAGTGGAGTGAACAAATGAAACCAAAGATTCTTGAACTTAAGAATTCCATGGGACAAATACAATTGGAAATAGATTTAATAAGAGAAAGGAAAAATGAATTTAAATTCAAGAGGTTTTGTATTGCATATGAATTTACATGCAAGCAAAGAAAGTGAGAGATGATGCTATAAGTGGAGTTGAACAAATGAAATCAAAGATTCTTGAACTTAAGAATTCCATGAAACAAATACAATTGAAAAAAGATTCAACGAGGAAAAGGAAAAATGAATTTTTAACTTGTCAAGAGGTTTTGTATTGCATATGAATTTACATGCAAGAAAAGAAAGTGGGAGATGATGCTATAAGTGGAGTTGAACAAATGAAACCAAAGATTCTTGAACTTAAGAATTCCACATGGAACAAATCCAATTGAGTGAGTGGGCATGGGAATAAAAGATAATGCAAGAAGATCCTTAACAAAGAGGAATGAGGAAGGAGAATGGAACACATAAGTTCTACAAGAACTACTAGAACCTAAGAAAAGTTCACTAACATAGAGGAAACTACCTCAAGAAGGTACAAAGGTGTCCAAAAAATACATCAAAGAGAAAAAAAGGTATATAAGTGAAGTGTTCAAACCCTAGTAAAGGAGGTTGGACAAAGGAAGGAGTAAGGATGGAGAAGAAGGTCAAAGGGGAGAAAACAAGACATGATCTCATAGCGAAAAGTTGAGAACAATTGAAGGAAATGGACTTGGATAGAGGAGGTTAGTGTACGCCATGTGGGTGAGGTTGAGAAAAAAATTAAGGAAAAAAACACATTAATCATGCTAAAATATGAGTGTATATGGAAGGATGAGACAATCTTGATGAAGTTTGAAGAGTGAAACTACCACTTCATCTCATTTGTGAATAAGGCTTCATGTATTATTTCACACCTAAGGAGTTTTATGTAGGGGCGCAATAGGTTGGATAAGGAATTTTTATAGTCAAATATAGGAATAGTTGTTCTTGGGATTATAGAGGATTGGCACAAAAGGAGAGGGTGTGAGGAACATTATATAAAAGGATAGGGTGAATACATGAGAGTAGATCATGTTACAAGGAAGGAGTTATGCACAAGAACAAGAGATGGAACCCACACATGAGAAATAAATGAAAAGTAGAGAAGAGAAGAGGTGAAAGGGAAAACATGATTGTGCAAAACCACATAAAATGAGGACATGACTAATGACTCAAGAATATAGTTATCTAAAATTTATAATGATTATCTAAAACACACTAGGTGAAGTGAAGTATATACATTTGTAAATTTCATAGTACAAGTTTGTAGGTGCACTTGTATGATCCAAAATTGTGGGTCCTTGTATGTGTACACCATAACCTAATAACCCTAGTTCTCAACCATATTCAAATAAAAGAGTGAAAACTAACTTCAAATGCTCCCATGAAAAGAGTGACATAATCAATTATAATTTGAAGATCAATGTACCTTCAAAAATAGCTCTTCTTTTGTCGAACTAAGTATTCTTTTGTTGAAATAATTCTTCCTTTGTATTTTTCCAAATTTCATTGAATTGAAAAAAAAAAGTATTTATATGGATGTTTTTGGCCTTGCATATTTTGGCAGACAAAATTTTGACCAAGTATGTTTCGGTTGAAAGGGTTTCGGCCAAAAATGTCTTGATCAGAACATGCTCGGTTGAAAACGGTATGACTGAAATTGTCTAGTTGGCATCCTACTTGGCAACCAACTCAACTTTTTCCAGGGTTTTCTGAAACTTTCAACTTCAACTAAGTTTTTCTTCAGTCAGAATGATTTTTTAAAAAGAAAAAGAAAAATACCCTTTTATAGAGCTCAGAGTGGTGAATCCAAATATGTAATTTTTTAATATTTTGATTAGTTTTAATATATATATTTAAATAATGCAAGAGGTTTTTAAAGTTAAAAAAGAGGCTGATTATTATTTTTTTAAAATAATAATAAAACATATTTAAAAAATTAAAAAATATATGGTGCAATAGAGGAGAGAATCCTCTTCAAAAGGGTTTTTAAAAAAAAAAATGATTAAACAAGTAGACAATAGTTGAAGTCAAATGAAATCTATCAAATTTTGGTAAGTTTTCCTTAAAACATTATTACAAGAAAAATATACATCAAAATTTGATTTTTTCTCCACACACTAGATATTGAAGTTACCTATTTGGAGAAAAAAAATCAAGGGAAAATGAAGTTTTTTTCAATTTGTTTCTTGACATCAATTGAAAGACACTTTTCTTGAAATTTTCAACATTTCAAAATCTGTTCTTAAATTGATAAAAAAAATAATGATTTTTTTTTTAAATTTGAAAAATTACAAGAATAAACTTCATCAAGGTTTCCGCAAGGATGAACTTCTTTTGTTGTTGGTCAATTCCTTATAAAGCATGACACAGGTTTGTACTTTTACCTTGTAATCAACATCTACGTTGTGACCCCTCTTTATTTGAGAACATAAAAAATGAATTGAAACATGATGTGAGAGTAGAACTTTAGAATATTGCAAAATATGACTAGAAAACATTGCTAAACATATGCTTTTCCATACATGAAACAAAATACACTCTCATAGTATCAAAAACTACATTTTAATGAAGTTTAATACCTAAAATCACTTCTTTCTAGCATAAAACATGATAAAAATAGCAAGGAAATGACCAAATATAATGCTCCTTTTTTTAGCTCTATAGTGTTAGAGTAATAAGTTATTATGCTTAATTAATTACATCACATTGATTAATTAATTAAGTCACTTATTCCTCTTTATTATTTAAGCTAAACTTAGGCACATTAATAATTAATTATTAATTATTAGGTGTGCACACTAGGGTTTCATTTAGGGTTTCCTTTTTAGGGTTTCTTGATCGAGCGCATAGCGCCTGACCCCCAATGGGACCCGCTGTTGGCTGGTGAAAGCCCGCGGGGGTTGAATATGGCCGGCGGTGGAAAGGTGGGGAAGACCGGCAGAGGTGGAGGAGCGGTGGCCGCCCGGTGGCCGCCGGGTGGCGGGTTCTTTTTGCACTGTAAGCGCTGCACACATTCCAAAAAAACTTGTTTTTTATTATTTTTTTGAAAATTGTGCCTCGATCTGCGTTCTGGGAGGCCGTACGGCCTCCCGGTCTCTCCGGGATCGCTACGCAAAATGGGCCGATTTGGCGAGGCATTTCTAGGAGTTTTGGGATCTTGCCGAATCACGATGGCGGCGTCGTTTGAGCCCACATTTATTGTCAGAAAATGCTAGATCTTGCGAGAAAAAGGCGGCGGAAACCCTTGCACGAGAAACTCACAAAAGAGGCCCATATCTTGGATCCGCAGCGAACAAAAAGCGGTTGTAGGTGCGGAGCTCGATACCATGTTAGAATCAGAATCACGCATCACGAGATGGATACTGTCACATGCAAAGATATGAAAATAAAAATATATTTCTCACAGCAAACCTCTGGTAAAATGCATTAAGGAATCAATTATTACAAAGTAGTGATCAATCCTTATATGAAGGAGATCAAAGAAACCCTAAAAAAGAAACCTAAATGAAACCTAGGGTGCACACTTATGGAAATAATTAATTATTAGTATTGCTAAGTTCCAAAAACTTAAATAAAGAGAATAAGTGACTTGGTAATTAATCAGTGTAATTAATTAAAATAATAACATTACTCTAACACCCCCCCTTAAGATGAACTTAGGAAGAAGCTAAAATACTAGAATAAGATGCATGAAAGCAAAGATGGGTCCCGACAACTAGGCCTGATCAGGTACCCATTTACAAATGCAATAAAGGAGTAGAGAAGGAAAAACCCAGTGGGACAAAATATAGGAGTCCCAAAAATATATTTTAAGCTTTCACTACATTGACAAAAAGGATACTTGGTTGATTGTATCTTCAAATATTTTAATCTGTCCTCTATAGTTAGCTTATGATGCAAGATTTTTTAGGCCAAAACTTGAGCATTTTCCTCCACCTTGGACTTCCAAATTTGATCACTCAGAATCCTCCATTTCTTTTATTGAAATCTAAAATCCATTTTCTATTAAGTCTTGAATTTAATTTCATATTTAGAAGAAGCTTAAAATAAAACTTCTTCAAAGGAAAACCTAAGAAAGGGTATTTGTCAAGCCATAACCAATCCTCAAAGAAGTTGCAATGTAAAGACGTGCAAAATTTCATAAGGAGTTCCATAGAAATCAATGATTTCATAAAAGCCATGAATCTTTTAGACCTGTTCTTTAAATTAAAGGAGATTTTGGAGTCATGGAAGCTAGCCTAGTCAAAGTAATTGAAATCCCAAATATCACCAAACTATTTCACCCATTTATTGAATAGATAATGAGTTTGATTAGGAAAGGTGACAAAAAGTGGATGCACATGACATTGAACAAGCATGTTCCACCAAATAGAAGAAATCGCAAAGCTAAAACCATGCTGCAAGGAATCCTTCCTCTAATTTGGAAATTTACAAACTTGTTTCCAAACCTTCCATATAGATTACAATGAGAAAGATAGTTTAACACGAAAAAGGGAGCAAGCATAATTTTATTCAACTATCCCATATTTTTCCACTTGTTGTTCATAGCAACAAGTGAAATATGATGATGCACCAAAAATTTCCATTGTTCTTCTCCTTACACACTCTAGTTATCAACTTAGCAAATAAATACATCCCTTGTGTCTTGGGATCCAAAAGGCCAATCCCCCTCTTATTTTAGGTTGTATACAGTGTAGCCAAGAGGAGGATCTAGAACCCACTTTTTAATACCAATTAGTCCACATAAATTCTTGAATGAGTTTATTTAAATCTTCATAACCTTTTTAGAGGGCATCCAACACGAGTAGTAAACATGAGAAGCCAAAAATATCTAATTTATCACTTGTATTTTGTTAGCTAATGATAGGAATTTATTTCCCCAACTGTAGATTTAATTTTTCAATTTCATGATAAACCAATTCCACATATCATGAAGATTAACCCCCAATCTGAATGGGATACCAAGGTATCATGTAATTTTCCCATGTCTAATTTGTTTCCATTATTTAGGAATCCATTGTGGAACTGAATAAGATTGAATAATTGTAAATTCAGTTTTATGATGAGCCAATTTAGAACCCAAAACATCATGATAAAAATTTAGAACTTGTAAAGCATTCTTGAATTCTAATTTAGAATTTTGAGTAAAAATAAAATTTTCATCAACAAAGTGAGAATTTATAACAACTGCATTTTTGGGAATAGAAATTCCCTTAATCAGGTTCATTTGATTATATTTTTGCAGAATGAAGCCAAGAGCATCAACAACTAAAACATTGAGAAAGGTCCAAATAATGGTCATCCCTGTTCGATCAAATGTTGTAAAGGAAATGTTTCACACTCAATTATTGATCACCAATTGAGCATTTGCATCATTAAATAAAATTTGAATAAGATTGCAAATTTTGGGACCAAAATCCAACTCCTACAACTTCTTGATAATAAAGCTCCACTGCATCTTATCATAGGCTTTATCAAAATAAAGCTTAACCAACAAAACAATTTTCCTTGATTGTTGAGCCCATTCACTTGTTTTCCAAACCAATATTAAATTATCAAGAATAAATATATCGCCAAGGAACCCTATTTTCTCAAGTCTAACTATCCATTTAGCCACTAGTTTAAGCCTACTAGCTAAGACTTTAGCAATAATTTTATAGGAAGTGTTGAGCAATGTGATAGGCCACTGTCCAAAAATAAGTTATGTATTTTTTCCCTTTTAAAGAAACTTGATTAAGCCTTTATTAATATTTATCCCCAACAACCTTTGATTCACAACTCCAAGTAAACAAGATAAAAGTCTTCCTTAATATGTTGCCACAAAGTTTGGTAAAATTCAATTGACAACCCATCAATCCCTAGGATTTTGTTAGGAGCCATAGAACATACACCATGTTCCAAATCTTCAATAGAAAGGTTTTGGTCAAGAATCAACTATATTCTTACTCCACTTTTTTGGGTATGATCTCTTTGATGATATCTTCTAATATCAATTGGGCATCTTTCCAATGAGGGTCTTCTTTAAAAAGCTTCTCATAAAAATCTTGAAACATATCTTTGATGTTGGTGTAATTAATTTCTAATTACACTTGCATAAGTTTACTTAGGAATTTAATTAATTCCTAGGTTGCATTCACTAGGTAATCAGTTATAATGGGGTCATCCCCTTGTAGGGTCGAAAAAAGTAATCCTTTTTCATGCTTAATTTGGAAATAATTGATATAAAATTAACTTAATTATGCCTTGATTTAGGGTTGTAATGTGTTTTACACATTCACACTAAGTCTAGGGGCCTTTTAAATAAAATGTACTTAATTTATGCCTCATTTAGGGTGTTGTAAAGTGTTGTATTACACTGTCACACTTATCTAGGGTTTCATTAATTAATTGTGGTTAATTGAGCTTAATTGGCCCCTTTAATTTAGATATTGCATGACATTTAATTTAGAAAATTGGATGTCCTAGAAAATGGTGCTAGGACCCATTCCCTTTTATTGGAAAATGGGTGCTCTCCACATAAGACACCCCTTTCTTGGCATTTTTGAAATTGGTTTTTCATGTTATTTCATTCCCCTGAAGCATGGTCCTAGAAAGTTGTGCTAGGACCCATTCGCCTTTAGTGGTGAATGGGTCCTCCTCACATAGGATACCCCTTTTTTAATTTAATTGTGGTGGGATTATAATGATTTTCAATCCAAGATCTAGTGTCGACTTGAATTATTTGAATTTGATGGTTAATCTCTAGATTTAGTATAAATATAAGGGTAATTCACATGGTTTCACCTAAGATTTATTATGCAAGCATCTTAAGAAACCTAGCAAATTCAAGCGATCATAAGAATGCATTCACAAGAACATCATAGAGCATTTCAAAGGCATTCAAATGTCTATTAGTGAAGTTTTATTGCAGTAATTCAAGGTCATTTCATCATGTCAAAGGCATAGTGCATTCAAGCATGTTGTTGAGCTGAGATTGTTGATGTAGCATTGAAGATCTATTAGCAATCATTGTTTGACATCTAATTTGAGATCAAAATCTACATTCTTCATGGCCACTTCATGTTAGATTGTAGATTTACATTCCAATACATCTTCCAAGGTAACATCATTTCAAGTTTCTTGTTTCATGTCATTATTTCATTATTTCATCATTTGGTTTAATTACCTAAAAGGGGTTTGACCAAGGAAAACCCCTATTCACTAACAATCAACAAGTTTTTCTCCTAGTGAATGTGTATTTGAAAATTTATAGGTTGAAGATTAAGTGGAGATCAAGATTGTAGCAAAATTGTCAACGTTGTCAAGTTGCAAAATTGTCATTCACATTGCAAGAACACAAAAAAAAGGCTACAAAATTTGTTTTAGGTTTTCGGGAGCTAGTCATTGAGGATCTGAGATTATATACATCAATGAACAAAACCTAGATCTCAGTTTTAGAAACCCTAGCAGGGACCCATTCACTAGTAAAGGCGAGTGAGTCCTTTGTGACCTAAAAACAACCTTCTTGTAGCAAGGTAGATATCATTCCAGCCTCTCAAAACTTCCCTTATTGTTGCTATAATAGTTAGGATTGATTTTTTTATTGTTATTTGCATCATATTTCACACATAATTGCATATTTTATAGTGAGAAGTAACGGTTCATCATTTTGATGCAAACCCCCCTACTTTTCCTTATAAACACCCCCTTCACATGTTTGCATAGGAAATAAGACTCCTTCTAGAAGTATTATCTAGATTTCAAATTCTACCAGGTAGTTAGTTAGTTGTCATAGGATTATAACACATGTTAACATCATATTACATACTGCATCTCTACCTTTCCTATATAAGGAAGGTGCTTGTACTCATTTGTATCATATTTTATCATACTTCATACCTCATCATTTGAGAGGTCTTAATATCAAGTAAGCTCATATTCTTGCATATCCTCTTGTGGAAGGTTTATCATTGTATTTGCGGGTTTTTTTTTTGTGCCCATTTATCCTTCAATTTTGCACCTACTTAGCCTTGCAGTACCCTGATTAACCCTAATCCAACTATTTTTTTATTTTGACATAACTTTTCACCACGATATCAAAATTTTACAAATGAGATATCATCAAAAAGCCAATTCTACGTACTTTGCAATGGTGTAGGAAATTTTTCTATATTTTGTTGTAGGTACAAATTATAGCCATTTGAAGTCAAATCTCCCATTTTAACCTCTGAGCTCATAACTTTCCACTAGTTTCTCTGATTTTGGTGATTCAAGTTGTGAGCTCTTTCATTGTGCCCATGCAATTTTTCCAAATTTAGCACCAGGTATTATCTATTTAGTATTTTGCACATTTGGAATTTTGATTGATTACTTGGAAATCCTGATTCCTGGAGAGGTTCTATCAATTTAGGAAGACTTCATTTGTAGTTTCTATTTGATATTGAAGGTTATTGTCTGTGTAATTGTGGAGATCAATCACAGTTCATTATGGGGTTTTCATTTCATCCCTCTCTGATTATGTTGAAAAGGGGAAATTATAAATAATGGAGAGATGACATCATTAAACATCTCTGATGACTTCATTTGTTGCCACATTTGTATAATCTTGTTCCCCCTCCTGGTACTAATAGTAAGAAATTTGCTTGGAATTGCAAAAGGGATCATGTCTTAGGAGTCATTGTAATGCATATTGATGTTGCCACTTTGAAATCTATTGATCATTGTGATTTCTCTCATACTATTTGGACTAAAATTTGGGAGATATATGGTGATCCCAATTCTTTGCCATTCCCAGGTGATCTTGTTTTAGATTGTCTTGTGCCTCTTCATTTTTTAGACAAGATACCCTATGATGCAAATACTATGCGAGAGTTTGAATATTTGGAATACTCTGAATCTTCAAATGAGGATGATGAGGGTTCTTTAGATGCTTCTTCTCCATTAGAGACAGTTGATGTACCTTCACTTTCAATGATTCATTGTGTAGATTCATTGATTGAGGTTTCTATAATTC
>VDFB02366830.1:36263-47618 GCA_007258455.2 Sequoia sempervirens | reverse complement strand
GATATTCCCTTGAAGACTTCTAATTTGAGAAATATTTTTAGGTGGAGATATGTTTATAATGGCATCTATCTTATTAGTATCGAATTCAATTACATGGTGAGAGACAATAAATCCTAAAAGCTTGCTGCTATCAACACTAAAGACACACTTAAGTGGATTTAGTCTCATTCTGGAGATTCAAAGTCACTTAAAGATAATATGGATATTATTTGCATGATCTTGGAAATTTATAGAATTAGCCAAGATTTCATCAACATAATATTCAAGAATTTTATGAATGAAGTCATGGAATATAAGGGTAATTTCTCATTGGTAAGTTGCACCAACATTCCCGTACCATTCCAGCGGAGGTTGGGGTGTGTGCTTCTATGACAGCTGGGCCGTAGAGCATCGGCTGGATGGCGTGGTATGGGGATTTAGGTGCAGGACGTTGGCATTTAAATCGCATTCATTTCTAGGCATTGCATGGATGACAAAGGGTGACCTGGGAGGTCGAAAGGGTAATGGAAATTTAATTGCGATGACAGAAGCATTCCTGAAGGGCATTAAATGGGAGTTGGAAACAAGAGCTCTTCATTATGTGCTCTCCATTTCTTGTGTCGTCAGTGAATTTGAGGTGGTGGCTGCATTTGCGAGTAAGATGGAGACTCCAATTCACCTCATCTCAATGTGTAAATTGTGATCCTTTTTAGGGAAAATTACAGACAACCGCTTGTGTTCTGTATTTAAGCAATGGGATCCTTTGGTGCTCGATGTGGTGGAATTGGTTTTAGGCAAAGAGTTCATGGTCTCGAATGAGCGATACTGAACCAATGTGGATATAGCGTCGTGTTCTATTGCTGTCCTACTTGTTCTCGAGCTGCCTAAGGCGATGGTGTTGCTAATGGCGAGGAAACTGGTGATGGCGGACCTGTTGGGTGGGGTTGAATAAGTGATCATTGTGGTGGAGATGGGTGTGGGCATTCCACAAGTGAGAGATATGGTCTGGGCATTGCTTCCAAGTGTTTATGTTAGGAGGTTTTCGTTTCTCCTAAACGTGAAGTGGGAGGCACTGCGCGAGCATAGGCTACGGGCAACCAGAGGCGTAGATTTTCTAAAATAGTTTCTTTATCTCGAGGAACCATCAGAAGCTAGCTGGAAGTGTAGATTCAGAGCGTATCTGTTGAACAAGGAGATTCTAATGGAATAAAGGTAATGGATGTGAGGCCTCGACATTTTGGCTCAAGTGATAGCGTCGATGGCAAGTGGTGCAGCATTGGAATGCATAGTGTATGTTTTTTTTTTTGTTTTTTTTGGTTTGTAATGAAAAATCTAGTATAGTGTTGTATGGCCACGATCATGGATTGTATTAGGTGGGATCAATTTCATCGTTGTTTTGTTCATCGGGTCTGGTGTCGAGGTGGAACCCCATTTTGGAGCTTGTAAATGGGTATACTTGTTTCTATCAAACGCACTGGAAATGTACTGAACAAGAACCTCTTTCTCTAATATAAATCTAATTTACAAACCAAAAAAAAAAGTTTCACCAGCATTATTTAATTCAAATGACATGACCACATAATAGAATGTATCCCAAGGGGTAGTGAATTTGTCTTAAATTGATCTTTCAAGCTAATAAGGATCTAATTATATCCTACGAAGCCATCCATAAAAGAAAGTAATGCATGGCTTCTTGTCAAGTCTATAATTATATCAATATTAGGAAGTGAAATTTTTTCTTTAATATAATCTTTGTTTAAATCATAAAAATAAATACATGCAAGAATGCAACCATCAATTTTTCAATTATTACAATATTGAAGATCAAAGGTGAGTAATTGATAAATTGATAAGATAGATAAAATTATATTTTAAAATATTTTTATCTTAGTCTTTACTATTAAAGCAATATTAGGATACATATTTCAAATTGTTTTATGTTATGAAATACCAATAGAAGGGTTTATACTAGGCATATCCTCATATAACTAGGAAAACATATCAACAAAAGAATGTAAAAGAGAGAAAAGACAGGGGTAGGGAGGGAGTGGAGAGTTACAAAGGGAAGGAGGGAGAGAAGGAGAGGTACAAAAGGGGGGGAGAGAGAGAGATAGGTTCCTCCCTAAACCCACTATAATAAATCATAAACCTTAAACCCTAGGCCCTAAATCCTAATCCCTAAACCAACCTTAAACCCTAGGCCCTAAATCCTAATCCTTAAACCTTAAAAACTAGACACTAAACCCTAAACCCTAAATCCTAGGCCTTAAACCTTAAACCATGCATAATTTAGAGAGAGATGAAGAGATGGAAAGGGAGATAGGGAGGGATAGAAAGCGAGGGGTAAGGAGAGAGGGAGGGATAAGTGGAGAGGGGAGAGAGAGGTGAGATAGAGGTAGGTAGACCCCCAACCCTCCATCATGAACCATAAACCATAAAGCTTAATACCCAAACATTGTATCCATAAACCATAAAGCTTAATACTTAAACACTGTATGCTAAACAAGGAGTGAGGGAGAGAGAGGGAGAGAGAGAGAGAGAGAAAGAGAGAGAAAGAGAGGGAGAGAGTGAGAAATAGATGGAGGGAAGGAGGGAGGGAGATATAAGAAGATATGGATATATGGAGAGAAAGAGAGAAAATAGAGGAGGGAGAGAGAGTGTGATCGAGGGGTGGGAGAGGTAGCAAGGGGAGAGAGATAGAAAGGTGAGAAAAAAGAAACGGTGGGAGAGACGAAGAGAGAGGGAGGGTAGGAGTTATAGAGGGTAGGGAGGTGGGTATTTGCAAGTTAATGGTGGGCCAGAAAGTGGCAATGATGAAAAAAACACGTCTTTCATCGACCAAAAAAATGCGAAAAAACATTTTGACTTTTTTTAGGCTCGGGTGTCACCATACCTAACACCAAACCTATTTTACAAATCGAATATCTGATTTGGATCGGATATCTGATTTGTAAAAAGCATATATTAAAAACTTATGTTGCTTTTTTGAAGTCATTCGGCTGAGAAGAACCCGCGGGCGCACAGTGCATCCATTCTTCGCAAAACGGATATCCAATATAGGCTAAATTCGATTTGGAAAGGTAAGTTTTTTTATTTTTATTTCATTTGATTCAATTTTGATTTAGATTTGAATAATTTTATATTTTTTTTTGTTGATTTTTAAAAAAAATAGGGTTTTTGATTGAGTTTTTGTGAAAAAATTGAGTTTAGAATAGATTTTGATAAAAATGAATGTTTTTTGAGGATTTTTTTTCACAATAGGGTTTTTGATTGAATTTTTATGAAAAATTGAATTGAGAATAAATTTTGATAAAAGCGAATGTTTTTTGTGGATTTTTTTCAAAATAGGGTTTTTGATTGAATTTTTATGAAACAATTGAGTTAAAATAGGATTTTGATAAAAAAATGAATGTTTTTAATGGATTTTGATTAAAAATAGTGTTTCATTTATATTGTCTAATTTTAGATTAATTATTTTTTAACTTTAATCGGGCATTATGGCTGCTGAGAATGAAAATGCACAAATTCTACCAGTTGAAAATGAAAATCCACCAGCTGAGAATCAAAATGCAGAAATGCCAAATGCTCCACCACCTCCGCAGCCATCAATTGAACAGTTAATTCATAAAAAAATGGAGCAATTGAGGGGCATTTGTGATGTTTATAGGAAAATCCCTCGATTATCTCGTATGTCAACCACATTGACAGGGATAATTACAAATGTAGAAACCCTCTCCACCCAACATAATGCATTTCATTCGTGGTGAGCAACCACGAGGAAATATTATGCATGTGGAATGTCTTATGATGATGTGAAAGATCTCCAAATAAAAAAATCCCAAATAGCCTCTTTATTTATTAACCCCAGCACTGGTTTGCCAGTTAATGTTAACAAGCCAAAACTTTCTATAAAATGGTGCACACATAGGGGCATAGTAGATAACTTTTGGGATTGTTGGTGTATGGTTTTTGATAAACCACCCAATAATAATATTGATGTGCCTTTTTACTTTATTAAAAAATTATATGCTGAGTTTTTGTTAGGGCATCATGTCAATTACTTTGACATTAAACCCTTCCAGGGCGTTGGTAGAGGTATGCCTCTGGATAGGCTAGGGGTAGCTAGAGTAGTTAAGCACCCACATGTTCCCCATCCTCCCCTTCCTCCGCCACCTCCAGTACAACATCCAGATATTATGGAGGATGCAGCCACATAAACTATCTAGGCCATTCACTCTTTGAGTGGTCTTTTGCTTTCCCATGATTCTTCAGTAGCTCAGGCACAGTCTGGTGATCTTGGTGATGGATCCAGTGTTGTTGCATCATCCTCCTCGGGTCCACACATTTGTGTGCCACATATTTGTAATACGTGCCAGCAAATATGTTTGGGTCCTATTGTACAACCCCTTGAGCATCCATTAGACACTTCTGATTATGACATCCAAGATGTGGAGATTATAGTAGATCACACATAGGGGAGTGGAGCACACCCTACAGAGTCCTCTCCTGCTAGATAGGTGGACATTGGAGTAGTTACACAGGTAACATTTAAGGTGTAAATTCATAACTTGCATTTTTTTAAAAATGAATATAAATAAGAGATAGTATCAAGTACTAATATTTATTTACATGGTTTATTTAATAGTTAATGTCTGAGGAGGAGCTCACATAGGTGACTGATAGCACCCTTAGGGTCATTTCATTTGGCCTCGACACGCACATAGTATGTATTTTCTCACTCACTCATTTACATTTTTTTACTGTATATTTGCTTGTCATTTGAATTATCAATAATGAAATTATATATTAACTTATATGTTTATCTTACTCTCTGCTTGTAGCAAACACCTAGTGTGAGCGAGGTGCGACGCTCTCCAGACTATGGAGGCATAGTGTTGGATAAGGGAAAGGTAATTGAACTCAAATTTGATTGAATTAAAATTTATAAGATCTTTTATTGATTATGCATACATTGACATAGATTCGCAGTTTCATATGTACTTGTCATTTTTATGTACAGGCAGTTGTGAGCTATACATGATTGTTGATAAGTGCCACAACACCTGAAGGAGTAGGTATTTGAATGCTTGAAGGAGGAGGTGTTGAGACACCTAAAGGAGATACAGAAAAAGATCAACCTAAAGAGGTATGTGTTTATTTTTTTTTGTGCTTGGTAAATATGTTCTTATTACTAACAATTCTATGCTAACTTGGATCAATTTCATGCTTTTGTTCACATATATAGATTGACATGACAAAAGTTGGTTTGGTTAGTTCTTTGAGAGGGGTATATTCTAGGACTCCTGACCCTTCAAAAAGACATATATTTCAGGTAATCAAGATTTCAATTTTAGAGTTCAATTATAATTTAATGTGTATTGATTTTTATGTTAATTATTCAATTTTAAATTATATAGTATAACTAATCTCAATTGTGGTTTGACTTTTTCTTGTGCAGCTACCTTCAGAGCCAGTGAGTGCTTCAAAGAGGCTCCATTTTGATGATCCACTAGTAGTTTAGGATGAGATAGACATTTTGACATGTAAATTTTGAATAGATACCGATATGGCATATGCCACATATTGTAAAACTTTGTTTGAGTTGGCGTTGATGCCATTTTTGTATATGGACATACACTTGATTATTGGATAATTTGATAAATATAGAAGTTGACAATCAAAATTTAGTTTCCTCCTCATGTGCATGATTAATCTCTTTGAAGCAATGGTTAAATATCAATGTACAATAGCATAAAAAGAATGGTTAAATATTATGTAGTTTATATTCATATTGCTGATTACATGGCATTGCACATCTTTCAAACTCAAAGCATTATTTCACATTGCATAAGTAACAACTAGATACTCATATGATTAACCCTACACCATCTGATTTTCTTCTTTGTCAACTTTCCCATGCCTTAGTAAATTTGGTGGTCCATTTGTAACCATCAATTTTTTTATATAACATAAATTCACCTTTTTCAAAAAATTAATATGGCTAGACTCCCATATGAATACTAATAATATATCATATGACCATTCTTCATATACTTACTGGCACTTTGTGTCTTCTTAGATGAGCCAAAAGTTGTTGCCCAACTACCTCTACCTTCATCAATGTTCCATATTTTAATCATTCCATCCCAAGATGTTGTGACCATTTGTTGACTAGAAGATTCAATTATTTGTAGGCATGAAATGACATCATCATGCACTTTGACCTAGAAATTTAGGAAAAGAATACTATTAAAAGTTGTGAGCTCTATGAAAAATAGATGTTTATCTGACTGCAACACCATCTAAATATGGATTCTTTTAGAAAATAAAAAGCAAGACATAACTTTTAAACAAATAATTTAATCACAATGTATTTTTCACAAAGAAAATTTGTATAAACCGCTTCTCCATAATGGCTAGTATAGAAAATAATTGCATTGGTAGAACAAAACTCCAAAACATTTCTGATTTCCTTGATTAATTGAATCTTAAGTAGAATCCCCACAATAATTATGTTTTACATAAACCGATAGGAAAACAACATTGCTTGGAAAGTGCATCTCTAATATTTTATGTTCCTTGTACAATAATTTAAATACATTTGAAGAAGTTATATGAAAATATAGCTTCTTAAATTCTTCTTTAATTTGAAGGTTAGTTTTGATAGTGAGTAATTTATTTCATAGATGGATTTTAGCTTTTGCTTGATTGTTGTGCACTGTACTTTCTTCTATAAATAAAATGAGACATGCTAATGCACATTTTCACTATAATTTCTCTATTTTCTTCCTCAACATATCTCTCTCTTGGGCTTTCATACGACCCTGTCAGTGCTTGTCCCAAGAGCATAACTCAATGATCCTCTGTGATAATATAGAAGAAGAAGAGGTGTATGAGTGCATTGATTCTATGTTGGACGAAATGAAGGTTGTTGTGTGAGAGGACCCCACATTAGCATTCTACAATGAGCACATTCATCCAATCATTCATCAGTGATGGGAGAAGCTCAACACTCCCTTGCACATGGCTACCTATGCATTGAACCCAAGTGGTACAAGCAAAGGCCTAGTAGAGTTGCACCCATACAAAATTTTGAGGTGTAGGCAGGGTTCATGAAGGCCATCCAAAGGATGTATGATCCTATAGAGGCCAACATCATTCATATTGAGTGGACAAAATTTTCCACTCTTAGGGGTTATTCTAAGGAGTCAAGATGGATAGGGAAACTATGGCATTGGAGGACCCAATTTTGGGACAACTTCTTTGACTACCTCTCTAGCCATTTCTTTGCTATCGTAGGTTTCTAGTTCTTCTACTACTGAGAGGAACTAGTCTATAGCTTCATACACTTCCTTAATTGGAACAGGCTTACCTCTAAGAGAGTAGAGAAGCTTGTGGTTGTACATTGTGCCTTGTGTCTTATTGACTACAAGACACTTACGTATAAGGAGAGTCTAACATCACGATAGGATGTAGAGCTAGAGGAGCCAACACAATCTAATGAGGTTGCAACACACACAAGGCTGGTTAGTATTAGTTTGGAGGAGCTTAACCATGTGGAGTCCAACAATCCTAGTGATGAGGATTTTGGGGATTATTAGAGGCCTCACTTCATTTTGTTATTTTGAACATTTGTCATTGTAATCATCATTATGAAATTTTGAATTTGACATTTTCATTGTTAAATTGATGTTCACTTCAAAATTCAAATGTTTAATGCAATCATTGCAATGTGTTTACAACTCTAGTTTAAAATTTAAACTTTAAAGTTTATTGTTTAGTAGTTTTAATAGTTTTCCAAAGTTTCATTTGTAACTCTATACATCTTTTTATAACTATTTTTTCAAGTACTATATGTATTTTAGTGCCTCCCCCCCACCACTGCCCCATTGTTGTCCCCCTGCCATCCCTTTGCCATCCCCAAACTTAGGCCCTTGGTCCCCCCGTCCTCGAAACACGTCTCCCCATCTAGAAACTCCATTTAACTTTGGTTATTCCACCTAATGATCCTCTAGTATTGAGGATTAGATCCCCTCATAGGTATAATAATAAGGGCTCAATCCCACCAAATTCCCCCAACATGATAGAAAAGTTATTTGAAACAATGGATATGAGAGATGTAAACTAAAGGGCATATGATGAATTCTTAGAGGATGATAATTCATCAAAACTAAGGAGTCCCAGACATTTTCTATGATAATAAAATGCAAAGAAAGATACCCCTAAAGAAAAACAAGATCAAATAAATGTTGTTAGATGTACTAGATACTATACAAAGTTCTAATCATATACATGTCTTTTATTTTAGCATTGACAATATTACCCACTAAGCAAGGAGGGTAGATAGTGAAAGAAGAATGGATTCCTACTATTGTTGGGATGGAGCATTGTTGATGCCATGGCTCTAGATGCTATAAAGAAAAGAGATGGGGATGACAATCTCTTCAAAAGCCTAGATGAGGTTAGCAAGTTCTTCCAAGGCTCAAGCTTCAACCCTAATATGCAAACCTTAGCTATTTAGGCATAGGCCCCAATTGAAAGATAGGCTTTATGTTGAATGTGTGTTAGAGGGACTCCCAGGAAAACTAATTATGAAAAGGTTAAATTATGTGACAAAAGAAAAAGTAATTGTCTTGGCCATGCACAACACCCAATTCAATGAGGTTGCTACAAGGGAATTATATAAAGAGCATAATCTTTTCACAATCTTCACAAATCTGATTCAAAATTTAAATCTTTTCCTTCTTAAATCTGAACATTATTAATCCATCTCACTAGCATAAATTCTTTTATTTCATCATACAAATATCCTCACTATGCATCTGATTTATTCTTCATGTTTCTGCTCTTACTCTTCTTTATTTTTTAGAAAATATTCATTGAAGACTTGTTTCTATACTTCACATTCCTTATACCTTTTATATCTTTATGATTTTACTTGAAGAGAGATCTCTTTTCAAAGCAATCACGATTCTTCCTTAAACTGTTGTCCCTTTAAATTAATCACAACATTTCATTAATTTAATTTCTACCTTTAGTAGTCATCGCTGCCTATTAGTTAGATTATCACTGCCTTATTTTTCTCATGTTAGAATTGCTGCATATAATCTTCTTTTTGATTGCTGCCTCTTCTTACATAATTTGGGATTTTGTCTTTATTTACAAGTCAGCATCTTTTTGTCTTATTCATAAGATCACTTCCTTTAATATCAATCTCTGCCCCTTATTTTGTCCATTAACCAATCATCATATTTTGTCTTATTCACCTATTTTTGTCCTTTTTGATTTTGTCTTTATTCACCTTTTTATTTATCACCACTTTCTTGTAATCATTTTTTATCATTGTCTTGGTTGGTTCAAAAGCAGATATATATATATATATATATATATATATATATATGGTTATCTTTGAATGCAAAGTGAAGGCATAGGTGTAATGTTAAATCTTTAATTTAACTGTTTTAACATTACCAATCTTCTTCCAACATCTTTCTCATAATCTTCTTAATCTCAATCTAAATGACAACATGTGTATGCTCCCCTTCTACTCCCCCTTTCACAGAGATTTTCTAATGCCCCCCCATTGCTCTAATATTTCTCTTTCTCTAACTCTTCATCTTGACACCTATTCTCTTTATAACATTCTTTTTCTGTAGCTTTCCACCTTTCTATAATTCTCCCTCTTTTTCATTAATGGTAAAGGGATATTCATTACACCACTATCTTCTTGTCTTCTATGGCATCATTATATCAATAGGAATTTGAACATAAGTATAACCATCATAACTTACAGCTATCCATCTCTTTCTTCCCTCATTGTCTTAAGTCTTTTATGCAAGAGTGTTTCCCATGTTTCTATAACCCCTTGCCATTCTTCACACTGTTGTCAAATGCTTTGTAACTCTCTATACATGATCATTCTCATTAGATTTCCACTCTTGCACATTGAAACATTGTCTTGTTATAAGCTTCATCTTCTATGAAAAGTTCATTACATCATTATTACTATAGGTAGCTATCTTTGACTTGAAGATAATCATTATTTTCAATGTGTCATACTTCTTATGCCTTTGATGCCTATATTATCACCATTCCCACTGTACCTTTCTGCCATGCATTATTCATGGTTTGTACTATACTTTGTTGGAGTGTTTATGATTTATGTTTTTAACCTCCGCCATTCCAAGAGCATAACTCAATGATATTCTTGTATTCTTAACATATCTTCTTTTCTTACTTCAATGATGTTGAACAATTTTAGAAAAAAGAAAGTTGTGTCACAGTCCGCATTCAATCCAACAAGCAAAAATCAAAGCTCAGCCTCTTCGAATGAAAATGATTTTTTGCAAAACAAATGAATAAGAATGAGGTACAACCAAATGGACTATTCCAACACATCCGTATGGGTACGTTTACGCTAAGTATGGTCTTCTCTTGCACCCAAATATGACGAATCACTCCGAGATACATTGGAACGACGATTTCCCTTAAGAGTCTAAAGTGCTAAAAGGCAGCAATCTTTGAAGGTCTATTTCTCAGAGATTGTGATGCTTACAGACTCTCCATCTAAGGCTATAGGATTGTGTTGGGACCATCTACAAAAACCTCTCTCGGTTTTTTCTATCTCAGAGTCATTTTCCTGTGGTGATGACTTTTCAATGGAGGGAAAAGTTGCCAGATGCAAGCAGTGTAAAGTTGCAAAGTGGTGCAACTTTCACTCCGCAGCTTGTACGGCCAAACAAACTATTCCAACACATCCAGATGGGTACGTTTACACTAGGGATGGTTCTCTCTTGCACCCAAATATGTCGAATCACTCCGAGCTACATTGGACTGATGATTTCCCTTAAGAGTCCAAAGTGCTAAAAGACAACAATCTTTGAAGGTCTATTTCTCAAAGATCGTGATGCTTACAGACTCTCCGTCCAAGGCTATGGGATCATGTTGGGACCATCTACAAAAATCTCTCTCGGTTTTTGCTATATCAGAGGCATTTTCCTATGGTGATGACTTTTTAGTGGAGGGAAAAGTTGCCAAATGCAAGCAGTGTAAAGTTGCAAAGTGGTGTAACTTTCACTCCGTAGCTCGTATGACCAAATGAACTATTCCAACACGTTCGAATGGGTACGTTTACACTAGGGATGGTCCTCTCTTGCACCCAAATACTCTGAATCACTCTGAGCTACATTGGATTGGCGATTTCCCTTAAGAGTCTAAAGTGCTAAAAGGCAACAATCTTTGAAGGTCTATTTTTCAGAGACCATGATGCTTACAGACTCTCCGTCTGAGGCTATGGGATCATGTTGGGACTATCTACAAAAACCTCTCTCATTTTTTGCTATCTTGGAGGTGTTTTTCTATGGTGATGACTTTTCA
>VDFB02366830.1:0-36163 GCA_007258455.2 Sequoia sempervirens | reverse complement strand
CCATGAAACCCTAAACCCTTATAACCCTCTACCATAAAACCTTAACCCTTAAACCCTCTACCATATACCCTAAACCCTAAACCTTTAACCCTTAAACCCTCTACCATCTACCATTAACCCTTAGGTATATGTGTACAAAAATCGGATATCCGATTTTTAGAACAAAATTTATACCGTTACAAGTATCATAATTTTTTTCAAATGAATCGGATATCAGATCATAACAGATATTAGATTTGTGGGCCATAGAAAAACCCCATGTGGGTCATTTTGTGCATTCCAACGGACCCTACATTCTGTTTGCAGGTGACACACACACGGTTTCAAACAGGAAGAGACAAAGATCAACTTTTTGGAGCATCTTCCATTGAAATTTGTCATAAGCAATGATTTTTAGCATCTTTTGTGAGGTATAATGGGGAGCAGTAGTCGTCGAAAGAAAAAACATAAGAGAAAGCTTACAAAAGAAGAAATTGAAGCATATAGACAAAGAGATAGAGAAATTCATAGGAAGAGAAGAAAAGGTATGTTAAATATTGGTGAACCTAACCCCTATGGTCTTTCAAGTGAAGAGGAAATTGAGAAGATGTTCAAGGTGAAAATGTTGGAATTGAATATGTTGAACATGATATTCAAATTAGGAATGGAATTATTGAAATTGATAATGAGAAAATGTTCCAAGGTGAAAATGTTGGATTTGAAGATGTTGAACATGATATTGGAATTGGGAATGAAAATATTGAAACTGATAATGAAAATGTTCAAGGTGAAAATGTTTGATTCGAAGATGTTGAACATGATATTGAAATTGGGAATGAAATTATTCAAATTGATATTGAAAATGTTCAAGGTGAAAATGTTGGAAATGAAGATTTTGAACATAATATTGAAGCAAGTGTAAATTATGTTTCACCAAATTACATGAGAAATGAAGAACCTTGTATGGAAGAAAGACATATTCCAATTTCAAGATCTTCAAGAACCCCTAAATGGTTACTTGAATTTGATGGGAACATTATAAACAATTTTGAAGGCAAGAGGTCAACATGAACTATTCGGTTGTGGGCTAGAAGACTTTTCAACCAATATTTTAGTGATAAGACATTGACCGAGCAATGCCAACTTTTTGTACAATTGCTAAAGATGCGAAAGATGAGACCTTTGCTACCCAAATTGAAGATTCATGTGAACAAGAATACTGAAAAAAATTATATTATTGTCAAAAAAAATTTAAATGCTTTCAAGTCTATTGGAAAAAGTAACAAGGAAAAGGATAAGAGAGCTGCTCGGAGAGTCATTACAATTGCCCTAGTAAGCCATAAATTGAAAAAGGCTCACTTTATGAGACAAACTTGTATTGAGTTTGACATAAATCGTAAAACTTTGGATAGAGCACTTGCAAGATGAGAAAGAATAGATGATCCTCTTCAAAATGATACATGGGATTTTTCTGGGAGGCTTCCACGTGTTGATAAGAAGGTAACCGATAATGTAAAGCAGGTAATTCAACAATTTTGGCATGATAACTCTAGAGTATCACCCAATGCAAAGGATGTTTTAAAGTTAAGAATTGGCAATTGAGACCGTACACCACATCCTAAACATTTCTTTGAATCAAGCCAAACAATATTGTTCAAATTTTTTATTGAAACACATAAAAATATGGAAAACTTGCAAAGGACTTTTGAGGGTTTGAAGCCATTTTATTGTGTGCCTCTTAAGATTTGTAATACTTGTTGTTGCAAATACCATGTGGAGTTTTCAATGTACCATGAGCTATTATGCTATATCCGTTCTACTTTGCATACTAATGAAATGTTGCAGGAGTGTGGTGCAATGCATCTTCCTAAATCATCAAGGGACTTGTTAGATCTTTTTATGTTCTAGAGATGATGGTTGTTTTTTCTATAGAAATGATTGTTTAAATGCAAAGTTCTCACAATGTGGTGGCTTGTCAAAGTTTGTTCAATGTTTTCATGAGAGTTCTGAACATGAATTTGGAAAGAAGCTTGTTGAGAAAAAGAGATATGAGATAGTCAAATATACTTTGAAAAGTGGAGGTGAAGGTTCTAGATGTGAGTTGGTTACAAAAGAATGCAGTGTTGCTGATTTTATTTCAGATTTTAAGGACAATCTTTTCTACAATTAGGCAAGGCATAGTCATAGGTCTTAGTGGTTGGATCAACAATTTAGGATGTGTAAGGACTCTTTTATGATTGGCACTATTATATTCGTGGTTGATTTTGCAAAAAACTACACATTTCAACCACAAAACGAGGTACAATCACAGTATTACAATTCCATTCAGATTGCTATTTTTGTCCACATAACATTTAGACATGCACCTGATAGTACAGAGGAGGATTGAAAGATAATTAGAGAGTATCATTTTTATACGAGTGATGATAAATATCACTCATCTAAGTATGTCCAACATTGTTTCAAGAATTTTTTTGAGTTCTTGCAGGAGCATGATATAGCATTGGGCCGACATCTAATTTGGTCAAATAATTGCACAGGTCAATTCAAGAAAGCTCGTATGTTTTATTGGTTGAGTAGAATGCATGTAGACAGGGATCTACCTCATATTTGGAGTTTTTTTGAAGCTGTAAATGGGAAAGGGGAGCATGATGGAGCAGGTGCATGTGTAAAGAGAGCTCTAGTTAAGGAGAAATTGAAGATTTCAAGAGAAAAATTCAGCGATGCACGCTCTATAGTTGATTGGTGTAGTTCAACATTGTCACAGGGAGGGACACTTGATTGAACAGTGCACAGATTCTTTTGGTTCATTGAGGAGGCTATAGTGGGAGGCAGATTGGATTATCATACAATCAAAGATTCTTCAAAGATGCATTCATTTCGAAGCTCAGATGCAGGCACATGGACCATTTGGACATGAGAGTCAGCTTGTTTTTGTCAGAGTTGTATTCATTGCGAGTAGGATCAATGTGAGTCAAGTGAGTGGGTGGATACATGGGTACCACAGTATCTAACTCCTTTATCTCAAACAATATCCATGACAAATGACACAATAGAAAGTTCAGTTGATTACGACCTGCTTTCAGATCTACTACAGATAGGACATATTTTTGAATTTGTTGCACCGTAGGGGAATGAAGAGAGATTAGACTATTGGTTGGCTCGATGTGTGCGGGTAAAGCATAAGCTAACACATTCTCATATATTCACACCTTCTTATAGCAAAAAATGTTAAGTTGTTGAAGCATCATGCCAGACCAAAGACAAAACAACTATGGACACTTAGTAATGCTGATCATGAAGCAATATTGGATACTCTTAAGCAAAGAGATGACCCTTCAGGCACACTTGAATAGCATTTTCAAGAATGGAAGGTAGAATGCTTATGTTCATTATGATTAAGTTCATTAGTGTTCTTTATTTAATACTAATATTTTATATACTATTGCAATGTAGGTGTCTTTAATAGTGATATTTTGTATGCACTTTTGTGATATTTTTGGCAAGATTGATCATGGACCTGCTTGCAACAATAGCTAGCTTGATCCATTCAAAGAGGTATGTGTCTTTTATAGTTTGCATTACCAACTCATCATCATTCAAGTTGTTTAGATTAATATAGATATGTTAGTCTAAGCATCTTTTCTATTGTGACAATATAGATTTCTCATTTTCCCACTTTTGCGATATTCCGGCATGATTGATCATGGACCTGCTACAAAAATAGCTAGATCTGATCCTTTTGAAGAGGTATGCGTATTTTATAGTTTGCATCACCAACTCATCATCATTCAAGTTGTTTAGATTAATATAGATATGTTAGTCTAAGCATCTTTTCTATTGTAACAATATAGATTTCTCATTTTCCCACTTTTGCGATATTCCTAGCACGATTGATCATGGACCTGCTACAAAATAGCCAGCTCTGATCCTTTCGAAGAGGTATGCATATTTTATAGTTTTCATCACCAACTCATCATCATTCAGGTTGTTTAGATGAATATAGATATGTTAGTCTAAGCATCTTTTCTATTGTGACAATATAGATTTCTCATTTTCCCACTTTTGAAATATTCCTGGCATGATTGATCATGGACCTGCTGCAACAATAGCTAGCTCTGATCCTTTCGAAGAGGTATGCAACCGATTACAACAATATAGATTGGTTATTCATTACATCTTTTATAGTTTGCATTACCATCTCATCATATTTTGTGTCATTTATAATAATATAGATTGGTTATTCTAAGCTACCTTGATGGTTTGTATAGGTGCTTGTCAAATGTCTGGCATAATCTATACCCAGTGAAGTTTTTTGAAATATGGGTCAAATATCTGGCATTGTATAAAGGGTATGTTTAAAATGTAAAGGGGTCTGTATTTTGGAAACTCAGGTTTTGTAAAGGGGTCTATTTTTGTACTTAATCGAGCTACAACCAAAGGTTTTCTTCCTGGTTCTTTCCTATCGGTATGCTCGTTTGAACCAGGTTTTGTAATACTATCTAGCAATCACACGTGAAGATGTAATGGGAACATTGATAGGTGCAATATGAAATTATGTATGCTACAATTGAAGTAATTGCAAGTCTTGTTATGGTGAAAGTTTTATTAGAGAATACATAATCACATTTTCTCACCCACTTTGAGTTGACTAAACACATGTTTGGCATAATTTGATGATATACGCTAGCATTAATAACATACAATATATTCATTATAATCATGAAAACATTCATTTATCTTATAGCATTGGATCAATTAACGGTGAGACATTTTGATTCAATGCAATAAAAATGAGTAACAAATTTCTAAATACCACCAAGTCCCTAGATATTCAAGAGTAGATGCAAAGATAAACATTCATACCCTTATCAACCCTTAATTATCCAATACCCCTATCAACCCTTAATTATGTTAGGTTGATTGTGTTTGATTGATTGGATTTTATACATCCTTGTACCTCATTGATACATTTTTCTATTAGGTTTTGCATTTTTTATGTTAAGATATAGTAAATTATATTCACTTGCAATTTGAAGTGTAAATCTCTTGTATTGTTAGAATGAGTACTTGAATGATCATGAGATGTTGAGGGAAATATTGTTTTCATTAGTATTCTTTGGAATGCTTTGGATATTGTTGTAATGGAATTGAATAAAGAAGGTCATCAATGGGAGTCACACAATCGTTGCCATCAATGAAATTGACCATCTCTCACATGTAATGCTTGGGAGTTACATTGGGAGAAGTGGATCATCTTTCCATAATGTTATGGGTTCCTACTTAGTTGATATGTTCATGGTGGAGGGATATATTGAGTGCTATCATAATTACATGTTGGGGTGGTTCGTGGTTTTAAACTATAAAGAATGGTTTTGGTGGCAATTAGTTTGGGGAAACCACTTAACATGGTTTTATCTTCCCATTGCTTTGTATAAAAACTTTATGTAGAAACGTTATTACATGTCTTGATGTTATTTCAAGAGTGGAAGGCATGGAGAACTGGGTACATACAAATGGAATCCAATTGCAGAATCTTTGTTTTCTTGGCAATTTATTTGCTGCCCCAAGGTTTTAGGGGTCTGTGTGGTGTTTGAAGGTATGTTGCTTTGCATTTTTGGGCTAATTGAGTAGCCTCTTCAAGGGTGAATATATAGGAAGTCAACGCTGGTCCAAAGGAGTCTATGTTGTTTCTCATATATGTTGTGTAACTTGGATATGGGTGTTTGAATCAGTCATGTGTTCATCTAGTGTTTTGGAAAATTGTGGAGTAATTGGACAAAAACTAGTTTCTCACTATTACAAGGGTTTAAGGGGGTTAAAGAGGGAAATGTGTCTTTAGTTGCTTGTCAATTTTTAAGGGAGTTTTGGACTATCCAAAGAGGTCAGAATAATCTTGTTAGATGCCTCAAATAGGCAGGTTGCAAAGAGTTTGTGATTGTGCCCTTGTGTCTACATCAAATTTTCACCTAATTTGACTCGGTCCAATGTAGCTCGGAGTGATTCGGCATATTTCGGTGCAAGAGAGAACCATCCCTAGCATAAACGTACCCATCCAGACATGTTGGAACAATCTGTTTGGTCGTACGAGCTATGGAGTGAAAGTTGCACCACTTTGCAACTTTACACTGCTTGCATCTGGCAACTTTTCCCTCCACTAAAAAGTCATCACCATAGGAAAATGCCTCCAAGATAGCAAAAACTGAGAGAGGTTTTTGTAGATGGTCCCAACATGATCCCATAGCCTCAGACAGAGATTCTGTAAGCATCACAGTCTCCAAGAAATAGACCTTCAAAGATTTCTGCCTTTTAGCACTTTGGACTCTTAAAGGAAATCGGTCCAATGTGGCAGAGTGGTCCGGCATATTTGGGTGCAAGAGAGGGACCATACTGGCGTAAATGTACCCATCCGGGGCGTGTTGGAATGGTACGTTTGAGGTGCGTCGAGCTATTGGAATGAAAGTTGCACCGCTTTGCAGCTTTACACTGCTTGCATCTGGCAACTTTTCCCTCCACTCAAAAGTCATCACCATAGGAAAACACCTCCGAGATAGCAAAAAATGAGAGAGGTTTTGTAGATGGTCCCAACACAATCCATAGCCTCGGACAAAGGTACGTAAGCATCATGGTCTCACGAGAAATAGACTTCAAAGATTTGTTGTCTTTTAGCACTTTGGACTCTTAAGGGGAAATCGCCCGATCAATGTAACCGGGTGATTGACATATTTGGAGTGCAAGAGAGAACCATCCTAAGCGTAAAAGTACCCATCCAGACGTGTTGGAATAGTCCGTTTGGTCGTACGAGTTGCGGAATGAAATTTGCACCACTTTGCAACTTTACACTGCTTGCATATGGAAACTTTTCCCTCCACTGAAAAGTCATCACCATAGAAAAACACCTCCAAGATAGCAAAAATGAGAGGTTTTGTAGATGGTCTAACATGATCCCATAGCCTCGAGGCTGAATGCAGCGGCATCATGGTCTCTGAAAATAGACCTTTAAAGATTGTTGCCTTTTAGCTTTGGACTCTTAAAGGAAATCGCCAATCAATGTAGCTCAGTGATTAAGATATTTGGGTTACAGAGGAATGATCCCTAAGCGTGCTTGTGCCGATTGAGGCGATGTTGGAATAGTTCATTTGGTCATACGAGCTCACAATTGAGGACACACCACTTTGCAACTTTACTGCTGCTTGCATTTGTAACTTTTCCTCCACTAAAGTCATCACCATAGGAAAATGCCTCGAGATAGCAAAGCAGAGAGGAGGTTTTGTAGATGGTCCCAACATGATCCCATAGCCTTGGGCCGGAGTCTGTAAGCATCCACGATCTTTGAAAATAGACCTTCAAAGATTGCTACCTTTTAACACTTTGGACTCTTAAGGGAAATTGTTGGTCCAATGTAGCTCAGAGTGATTCGGCATATTTGGGTGCAATAGAGAACCATCCCTAGTGTAAAGTACCCATCTGGATGTGTTGGAATAGTTTGTTTGGCCGTACAAGCTGCGGAGTGAAAGTTGCACCACTTTGCAACTTTACACTGCTTGCATCTGGCAACTTTTCCCTCCATTGAAAAGTCATCACCACAGGAAAATGACTCCGAGATAGAAAAAACCGAGAGAGGTTTTTGTAGATGGTCCCAACACAATCCTATAGCCTTAGATGGAGAGTCTGTAAGCATCACAATCTCTGAGAAATAGACCTTCAAAGATTGCTGCCTTTTAGCACTTTAGACTCTTAAGGGAAATCGTCGTTCCAATGTATCTCGGAGTGATTCGTCATATTTGGGTGCAAGAGAGGACCATACTTAGCGTAAACGTACCCATCCGGATGTGTTGGAATAGTCCATTTGGTTGTACCTCATTCTTATTCATTTGTTTTGCAAAAAAGCATTTTCATTCGAAGAGGCAGTGATAATCATTGAGCCCTTATTATTATACCTATGAGGGGATCTAATCCTCAATACTAGAGGATCATTAGGTGGAATAACCAAAGTTAAATGGAGTTTCTAGATGGGGAGACGTGTTTCGAGGACGGGGGGACCAAGGGCCTAAGTTTGGGGATGGCAAAGGGATGGCAGGGGGACAACAATGGGGCAGTGGTGGGGGGGAGGCACTAAAATACATATAGTACTTGAAAAAATAGTTATAAAAAGATGTATAGAGTTACAAATGAAACTTTGGAAAACTATTAAAACTACTAAACAATAAACTTTAAAGTTTAAATTTTAAACTAGAGTTGTAAACACATTGCAATGATTGCATTAAACATTTGAATTTTGAAGTGAACATCAATTTAACAATGAAAATGTCAAATTCAAAATTTCATAATGATGATTACAATGACAAATGTTCAAAATAACAAAATGAAGTGAGGCCTCTAATAATCCCCAAAATCCTCATCACTAGGATTGTTGGACTCCACATGGTTAAGCTCCTCCAAACTAATACTAACCATCCTTGTGTGTGTTGCAACCTCATTAGATTGTGTTGGCTCCTCTAGCTCTACATCCTATCGTGATGTTGGACTCTCCTTATACGTAAGTGTCTTGTAGTCAATAAGACACAAGGCACAATGTACAACCACAAGCTTCTCTACTCTCTTAGAGGTAAGCCTGTTCCAATTAAGGAAGTGTATGAAGCTATAGACTAGTTCCTCTCAGTAGTAGAAGAACTAGAAACCTACGATAGCAAAGAAATGGCTAGAGAGGTAGTCAAAGAAGTTGTCCCAAAATTGGGTCCTCCAATGCCATAGTTTCCCTATCCATCTTGACTCCTTAGAATAACCCCTAAGAGTGGAAAATTTTGTCCACTCAATATGAATGATGTTGGCCTCTATAGGATCATACATCCTTTGGATGGCCTTCATGAACCCTGCCTACACCTCAAAATTTTGTATGGGTGCAACTCTACTAGGCCTTTGCTTGTACCACTTGGGTTCAATGCATAGGTAGCCATGTGCAAGGGAGTGTTGAGCTTCTCCCATCACTGATGAATGATTGGATGAATGTGCTCATTGTAGAATGCTAATGTGGGGTCCTCTCACACAACAACCTTCATTTCGTCCAACATAGAATCAATGCACTCATACACCTCTTCTTCTTCTATATTATCACAGAGGATCATTGAGTTATGCTCTTGGGACAAGCACTGACAGGGTCGTATGAAAGCCCAAGAGAGAGATATGTTGAGGAAGAAAATAGAGAAATTATAGTGAAAATGTGCATTAGCATGTCTCATTTTATTTATAGAAGAAAGTACAGTGCACAACAATCAAGCAAAAGCTAAAATCCATCTATGAAATAAATTACTCACTATCAAAACTAACCTTCAAATTAAAGAAGAATTTAAGAAGCTATATTTTCATATAGCTTCTTCAAATGTATTTAAATTATTGTACAAGGAACATAAAATATTAGAGATGCACTTTCCAAGCAATGTTGTTTTCCTATCGGTTTATGTAAAACATAATTATTGTGGGGATTCTACTTAAGATTCAATTAATCAAGGAAATCAGAAATGTTTTGGAGTTTTGTTCTACCAATGCAATTATTTTCTATACTAGCCATTATGGAGAAGTGGTTTATACAAATTTTCTTTGTGAAAAATACATTGTGATTAAATTATTTGTTTAAAAGTTATGTCTTGCTTTTTATTTTCTAAAAGAATCCATATTTAGATGGTGTTGTAGTCAGATAAACATCTATTTTTCATAGAGCTCACAACTTTTAATAGTATTCTTTTCCTAAATTTCTAGGTCAAAGTGCATGATGATGTCATTTCATGCCTGCAAATAATTGAATCTTCTAGTCAACAAATGGTCACAACATCTTGGGATGGAATGATTAAAATATGGAACATTGATGAAGGTAGAGGTAGTTGGGCAACAACTTTTGGCTCATCTAAGAAGACACAAAGTGCCAGTAAGTATATGAAGAATGGTCATATGATATATTATTAGTATTCATATGGGAGTCTAGCCATATTAATTTTTTGAAAAAGGTGAATTTATGTCATATAAAAAAATTGATGGTTACAAATGGACCACCAAATTTACTAAGGCATGGGAAAGTTGACAAAGAAGAAAATCAGATGGTGTAGGGTTAATCATATGAGTATCTAGTTGTTACTTATGCAATGTGAAATAATGCTTTGAGTTTGAAAGATGTGCAATGCCATGTAATCAGCAATATGAATATAAACTACATAATATTTAACCATTCTTTTTATGCTATTGTACATTGATATTTAACCATTGCTTCAAAGAGATTAATCATGCACATGAGGAGGAAACTAAATTTTGATTGTCAACTTCTATATTTATCAAATTATCCAATAATCAAGTGTATGTCCATATACAAAAATGGCATCAACGCCAACTCAAACAAAGTTTTACAATATGTGGCATATGCCATATCGGTATCTATTCAAAATTTACATGTCAAAATGTCTATCTCATCCTAAACTACTAGTGGATCATCAAAATGGAGCCTCTTTGAAGCACTCACTGGCTCTGAAGGTAGCTGCACAAGAAAAAGTCAAACCACAATTGAGATTAGTTATACTATATAATTTAAAATTGAATAATTAACATAAAAATCAATACACATTAAATTATAATTGAACTCTAAAATTGAAATCTTGATTACCTGAAATATATGTCTTTTTGAAGGGTCAGGAGTCCTAGAATATACCCCTCTCAAAGAACTAACCAAACCAACTTTTGTCATGTCAATCTATATATGTGAACAAAAGCATGAAATTGATCCAAGTTAGCATAGAATTGTTAGTAATAAGAACATATTTACCAAGCACAAAAAAAATAAACACATACCTCTTTAGGTTGATCTTTTTCTGTATCTCCTTTAGGTGTCTCAACACCTCCTCCTTCAAGCATTCAAATACCTACTCCTTCAGGTGTTGTGGCACTTATCAACAATCATGTATAGCTCACAACTGCCTGTACATAAAAATGACAAGTACATATGAAACTGCGAATCTATGTCAATGTATGCATAATCAATAAAAGATCTTATAAATTTTAATTCAATCAAATTTGATTTCAATTACCTTTCCCTTATCCAACACTATGCCTCCATAGTCTGGAGAGCGTCGCACCTCACTCACACTAGGTGTTTGCTACAAGCAGAGAGTAAGATAAACATATAAGTTAATATATAATTTCATTATTGATAATTCAAATGACAAGCAAATATACAGTAAAAAAATGTAAATGAGTGAGTGAGAAAATACATACTGTGTGTGTCGAGGCCAAATGAAATGACCCTAAGGGTGCTATCAGTCACCTATGTGAGCTCCTCCTCAGACATTAACTATTAAATAGACCATGTAAATAAATATTAGTACTTGATACTATCTCTTATTTATATTCATTTTTAAAAAAATGCAAGTTATGAATTTACACCTTAAATGTTACCTGTGTAACTACTCCAATGTCCACCTATCTAGCAGGAGAGGACTCTGTAGGGTGTGCTCCACTCCCCTATGTGTGATCTACTATAATCTCCACATCTTGGATGTCATAATCAGAAGTGTCTAATGGATGCTCAAGGGGTTGTACAATAGGACCCAAACATATTTGCTGGCACATATTACAAATATGTGGCACACAAATGTGTGGACCCGAGGAGGATGATGCAACAACACTGGATCCATCACCAAGATCACCAGACTATGCCTGAGCTACTGAAGAAGCATGGGAAAGCAAAAGACCACTCAAAGAGTGAATGGCCTAGATAGTTTATGTGGCTGCATCCTCCATAATATCTGGATGTTGTACTGGAGGTGGCGGAGGAAGGGGAGGATGGGGAACATGTGGGTGCTTAACTACTCTAGCTACCCCTAGCCTATCCAGAGGCATACCTCTACCAACGCCCTGGAAGGGTTTAATGTCAAAGTAATTGACATGATGCCCTAACAAAAACTCAGCATATAATTTTTTAATAAAGTAAAAAGGTACATCAATATTATTATTGGGTGGTTTATCAAAAACCATACACCAACAATCCCAAAAGTTATCTACTATGCCCCTATGTGTGCACCATTTTATAGAAAGTTTTGGCTTGTTAACATTAACTGGCAAACCAGTGCTGGGGTTAATAAATAAAGAGGCTATTTGGGATTTTTTTATTTGGAGATCTTTCACATCATCATAAGACATTCCACATGCATAATATTTCCTCGTGGTTGCTCACCACGAATGAAATGCATTATGTTGGGTGGAGAGGGTTTCTACATTTGTAATTATCCCTGTCAATGTGGTTGACATACGAGATAATCGAGGGATTTTCCTATAAACATCACAAATGCCCCTCAATTGCTCCATTTTTTTATGAATTAACTGTTCAATTGATGGCTGCGGAGGTGGTGGAGCATTTGGCATTTCTGCATTTTGATTCTCAGCTGGTGGATTTTCATTTTCAACTGGTGGAATTTGTGCATTTTCATTCTCAGTAGCCATAATGCCTGATTAAAGTTAAAAAATAATTAATCTAAAATTAGACAATATAAATGAAACACTATTTTTAAATCAAAATCCATTAAAAACATTCATTTTTTTATCAAAATCTATTTTGAACTCAATTGTTTCATAAAAATTCAATCAAAAACCCTATTTTGAAAAAAATTCACAAAAACATTCATTTTTTTATCAAAATCCATTCTCAATTCAATTTTTTCATAAAAATTCAATCAAAAACCCTATTGTGAAAAAAAATCCACAAAAACATTCATTTTTTTATCAAAATCTATTCTAAACTCAATTTTTTCACAAAAACTCAATCAAAAACCCTATTTTTTTAAAAATCAACAAAAAAAAATATAAAATTATTCAAATCTAAATCAAAATTGAATCAAATGAAATAAAAATAAAAAAACTTACCTTTCCAAATCGAATTTAGCCTATATTGGATATCCGTTTTGCGAAGAATGGATGCACTGTGCGCCCGCGGGTTCTTCTCAGCCGAATGACTTCAAAAAAGCAACATAAGTTTTTAATATATGCTTTTTACAAATCAGATATCCGATCCAAATCAGATATTCGATTTGTAAAATAGGTTTGGTGTTAGGTATGGTGACACCCGAGCCTAAAAAAAGTCAAAATGTTTTTTCGCATTTTTTTGGTCGATGAAAGACGTGTTTTTTTCATCATTGCCACTTTCTGGCCCACCATTAACTTGCAAATACCCACCTCCCTACCCTCTATAACTCCTACCCTCCCTCTCTCTTCGTCTCTCCCACCGTTTCTTTTTTCTCACCTTTCTATCTCTCTCCCCTTGCTACCTCTCCCACCCCTCGATCACACTCTCTCTCCCTCCTCTATTTTCTCTCTTTCTCTCCATATATCCATATCTTCTTATATCTCCCTCCCTCCTTCCCTCCATCTATTTCTCACTCTCTCCATCTCTTTCTCTCTCTTTCTCTCTCTCTCTCTCCCTCTCTCTCCCTCACTCCTTGTTTAGAATACAGTGTTTAAGTATTAAGCTTTATGGTTTATGGATACAATGTTTGGGTATTAAGCTTTATGGTTTATGGTTCATGATGGAGGGTTGGGGGTCTACCTACCTCTATCTCACCTCTCTCTCCACTCTCCACTTATCCCTCCCTCTCTCCTTACCCCTCGCTTTCTATCCCTCCCTATCTCCCTTTCCATCTCTTCATCTCTCTCTAAATTATGCATGGTTTAAGGTTTAAGGCCTAGGATTTAGGGTTTAGGGTTTAGTGTCTAGTTTTTAAGGTTTAAGGATTAGGATTTAGGGCCTAGGGTTTAAGGTTGGTTTAGGGATTAGGATTTAGGGCCTAGGGTTTAAGGTTTATGATTTATTATAGTGGGTTTAGGGAGGAACCTATCTCTCTCTCTCCCCCCCTTTTGTACCTCTCCTTCTCTCCCTCCTTCCCTTTGTAACTCTCCACTCCCTCCCTACCCCTGTCTTTTCTCTCTTTTACATTCTTTTGTTGATATGTTTTCCTAGTTATATGAGGATATGCCTAGTATAAACCCTTCTATTGGTATTTCATAACATAAAACAATTTGAAATATGTATCCTAATATTGCTTTAATAGTAAAGACTAAGATAAAAATATTTTAAAATATAATTTTATCTATCTTATCAATTTATCAATTACTCACCTTTGATCTTCAATATTGTAATAATTGAAAAATTGATGGTTGCATTCTTGCATGTATTTATTTTTATGATTTAAACAAAGATTATATTAAAGAAAAAATTTCACTTCCTAATATTGATATAATTATAGACTTGACAAGAAGCCATGCATTACTTTCTTTTATGGATGGCTTCGTAGGATATAATTAGATCCTTATTAGCTTGAAAGATCAATTTAAGACAAATTCACTACCCCTTGGGATACATTCTATTATGTGGTCATGTCATTTGAATTAAATAATGCTGGTGAAACTTTTTTTTTTGGTTTGTAAATTAGATTTATATTAGAGAAAGAGGTTCTTGTTCAGTACATTTCCAGTGCGTTTGATAGAAACAAGTATACCCATTTACAAGCTCCAAAATGGGGTTCCACCTCGACACCAGACCCGATGAACAAAACAACGATGAAATTGATCCCACCTAATACAATCCATGATCGTGGCCATACAACACTATACTAGATTTTTCATTACAAACCAAAAAAAACAAAAAAAAAAACATACACTATGCATTCCAATGCTGCACCACTTGCCATCGACGCTATCACTTGAGCCAAAATGTCGAGGCCTCACATCCATTACCTTTATTCCATTAGAATCTCCTTGTTCAACAGATACGCTCTGAATCTACACTTCCAGCTAGCTTCTGATGGTTCCTCGAGATAAAGAAACTATTTTAGAAAATCTACGCCTCTGGTTGCCCGTAGCCTATGCTCGCGCAGTGCCTCCCACTTCATGTTTAGGAGAAACGAAAACCTCCTAACATAAACACTTGGAAGCAATGCCCAGACCATATCTCTCACTTGTGGAATGCCCACACCCATCTCCACCACAATGATCACTTATTCAACCCCACCCAACAGGTCCGCCATCACCAGTTTCCTCGCCATTAGCAACACCATCGCCTTAGGCAGCTCGAGAACAAGTAGGACAGCAATAGAACACGACGCTATATCCACATTGGTTCAGTATCGCTCATTCGAGACCATGAACTCTTTGCCTAAAACCAATTCCACCACATCGAGCACCAAAGGATCCCATTGCTTAAATACAGAACACAAGCGGTTGTCTGTAATTTTCCCTAAAAAGGATCACAATTTACACATTGAGATGAGGTGAATTGGAGTCTCCATCTTACTCGCAAATGCAGCCACCACCTCAAATTCACTGACGACACAAGAAATGGAGAGCACATAATGAAGAGCTCTTGTTTCCAACTCCCATTTAATGCCCTTCAGGAATGCTTCTGTCATCGCAATTAAATTTCCATTACCCTTTCGACCTCCCAGGTCACCCTTTGTCATCCATGCAATGCCTAGAAATGAATGCGATTTAAATGCCAACGTCCTGCACCTAAATCCCCATACCACGCCATCCAGCCGATGCTCTACGGCCCAGCTGTCATAGAAGCACACACCCCAACCTCCGCTGGAATGGTACGGGAATGTTGGTGCAACTTACCAATGAGAAATTACCCTTATATTCCATGACTTCATTCATAAAATTCTTGAATATTATGTTGATGAAATCTTGGCTAATTCTATAAATTTCCAAGATCATGCAAATAATATCCATATTATCTTTAAGTGACTTTGAATCTCCAGAATGAGACTAAATCCACTTAAGTGTGTCTTTAGTGTTGATAGCAGCAAGCTTTTAGGATTTATTGTCTCTCACCATGTAATTGAATTCGATACTAATAAGATAGATGCCATTATAAACATACCTCCACCTAAAAATATTTCTCAAATTAGAAGTCTTCAAGGGAATATCTATTCCATAATATGGTTCATTTATTAATTGGTTGATTGTATGCTCCACTTTACACACCTTCTAAAAAAATATAAGTTTTCAATGAGATGAAAATTGTTAGAATTATTTTGAATCTATTAAAATTTATTTGGTTAATCCTCCTATTTTGATTCCCAATGTACAAGGATGAACTTTCCTTCTTTATACATCCACATTGTCCCATGCTTTAGCAACTTTATTTTCTCAACATGATGATGAATTTAAGGAAAGAGAATTATATATTTGAAATGAAGAAAATGGGGTGTGTCCACCTTTTAGGAGATGGGCAACTTAGGGAACCCTATTTTTCTCTATTTCATTCAAGGAAACCCTAGAGATCTCAATCCAATGGTTGAATTAAGAAGAGGGATCTACTATGAGGTCTCCTAGGGTGTGGTTAAAGATAGAAAGGGGGTTCACCATTAAGCAAAGGCTTAGAAAGACAAGAAATGAAAGTAACATGCTAAACCTAACTATATGACCTAGAAAATGAACTCAATTCATAATGGAAAACAGGGGATAGATATACGTGCACCTGGAAAATTGAAGATGCTTGAAACAAGGTATGAAATCATAAAATTATGACTTTTGAGGCACACTAGGACTCATACGCTAGTAGGGGAAATTCAGTCCCAGTTTAGGGTTTCCTGCTAAAACCAGAATCTATAATTGGTAATGTGAGATCTACAAAAAAAGTCTAAAAACTAGTATACCATGACTCATATGCCACAAATGGCATTCTAGTCCTAGTATTAGGGCTGATTTGAAACTCTGATATCCACTCATGTTATTTTATAGCTTCTTTCCTTTTCGATATCCAAGTTTGAAACACTGAATTCTAACATGTAGGTGACTTTTTGTAATCTTGCAAGATAGATGACAACTTTGACAACTTTGCAACCTTGACAACTTTCTCCAATCTTGCTCTTTGATGGATCTTCAACCTAAACCTATAAATAATACATTAAAGAAGGGGAAAAATATTGTTTTGTTAGTGGATAGGGGTTTTCCTTGGTCAAACCTCATTTTCGTAATCAAACCTTGAAATGCATAGAAATAGAATGAAGGAATGATGGATGAAAAAAAATTCTATGTTACAACTCACCAAACCCTTGTAATAAAGGCAACAATCTTGTATGAGATGGCTAACCTGAATGTAGATCTTGACTTTTGATTGAATGATATGGATCTTGACTTGAATGCTTGCTTGAATCATAGGAACCTACTTCACAAATGTTAGCTCAAGAATAAACATGATGCATGTTGTATGATGACTTTGACATAATGTTTGAATCTTGAATTGCTCCAAAATGCTTGACAATCAACTCTTGAATGGTCTTGAACACTCTTGATCATAAATTTTCTATAAGAATGCTTTCATCAACTTGCTAGGAGAAAATATGTGAAATAGCCTTGTATTCATACTTGTTTATGCCAAATTTCTCAAAATTACAACACTACAAGCCGACATCAAATCTAGGAGAATAAATCTGACCAATAATTTAAATTTAAAATAGGTCCAAGCTAAGCGAGACTCGTATGCTAGTTGGGGCATATGAGTCCCAATAGGCTAAGCTTGGGACACAAATTTCAAGAAATGCTAAGTTCTATGTCAAATTTAGGATCAAGCCCCGAGACTTAGGTGGGACCCATATGTCCAAGGTGGTTTATGAGTCATAGATCATTAAATCTAGAACACACAACCCAAAATCATGAATTATGATTGGTCATTAGTTAAGTGTTAGGATTATCCTCAAAGAAATGCATTAAATCAGGCTTGTGGATGCAAAAGCAACCTAGTTTTAACAAGGAGGGCCCAAACAAGTGTGAAAATGTAAAGGGACACATTTTCCTACACTACAATATTATATAAGTCAAAATTTACTTGATTATTAAAGTTAATATTTTTTATTAGAGAAATAGTTTTTCGGTCTTATCTTTGTAACACAAAAGTTAATACATTATCTAATTCATTCAAAAACTCATATCATCAATTTTTACCTTCTAAAATGCTTATTTTCTAAAATTTATCTCTCAAGAAGATTGGCTAAGTGGGTTATGCTATTAACTGTATCTGACCTAACATTTTTCTCTCAAAAAGCAATAAAATGACAACCTATGGCTAACTAGTAAGTTGATGCCCCTTCACCATATTCCTTTCCCAATCTAGATTATTTTCCTAATGAACATATTATATGTATGCAAAATGAAGATACATGGAAAATGTATTTTGATGGATCGAGATGTCAAACTAGCTCTAGAGTGTTAGTGATCCTAATTCCATCCTCTGGAAAACCAATTCCCCTCTCCTTTTGTCTAAATTTTCTATGTACAAATAACATAGCTAAGTACAAAGCCCTTATTGTTGACTTATACACCACTTCATCACTAAACATCAAACATATTCAAATTTATGGGGATTCTCAATTAATAATAAATTAAATTATAGGATCTTACCAGGCTAAACATGATAAAATTCCCAAATATCATGATTTAGCCTTATCTTTGATATACAATTTATCTTCTTTCACTATTGAAACTATCCAAACATAAAGAGAATCATCATGCAAATGCAATGATAGTACAAATTCCCTTGTACTATTTGATGATGATGCAACTTATTATATCACTTTGTGATTCAATTGCTCTCTTCACCCACTATTATTAATAGTCCTAATCCAAGTAGTTTTCTTTGTGCTATTGTAGACTCTATATAATGATATTCACATATTTATAACTATCTCAATGATGGAACATTTCCTAAAAATGCTTCTATTAGCAATTGCCTTTAAATTCAAAAATAAAAACTCATTATATTATTCTTTCTAATATTCTCTATTAGCACACTTATAATGGTATTTTATTTCAATGTTTGATTTAAAAATACCCCTTTCTCTCCAAGAATCCCATTTAGGATTTGGAGTTGGGTATTCTAGTGGTAGATCCTTAGTTCAAAAATTATTATGTATGGGATACAATTGGAAAATAGTGGAACAATATTCCTTTTCCTTTGTCAAGAAATGTCTACATTGTCAGCACAATAATTTATTTTGAGGTCCAACAAAACAATTTCATGCCCAAGTTTCAACTTGGCTATTTTTTTATCGAGTTTAGATATTATTAGAAATAGTTCTCCTTCTTCCTTTAAAGGAAATGTACTCATTATTATAGCTAACAGTTACTTCACGAAGTCAATTGAGCCTATTCCATTTCATTCCACTACCACTAGAGTAATTTCTTAGATAGACAATATAATTTTTCATTTTGGGCTGCCTTCCACTTGTTTAAACTAATAATTGAAAATTATTTAAGAACAAAGAATGGAATCAATTATTATAAAAAATATTATATTCAACATCATGTTTCCACTCCTTATTACCCTTAGAGAATGGCTTGTTTGATCCTACCCATTCGGAGCGGTATCTCTCTCTCCAAGATTGGGATATCTGGCCTTAGGAGCCATCTAGAGCTGGAGAATGGGAGGATCTTTCCAAGGGTTCTAGGAAAATCATTGGGGGGCCAACTGTAGCCTCCCACACACCCCAACGCCCTATCTTTTGGGTGGGTGGGAATGGTTATTGTGGGGGATTATGTTCCCCGGGCTAACCTCCCTACAGGGGGGCTAGTTTTATAGTTGGGCACCCTAATGTTCACATCCGCACTATCCTTGTTGGCAGAATCCAAACCATCCCCACCGAAATGTGGTCGCTCCTCTCGTCAGTGCCCATCAAGAAGTCCTAACTAGGAAGGGCTCCATATCCCATATCTATATGGAGGGTTGAGTCGATATGGGATATGGGAAATATAGTATAGAGGTAGGGCCCAATTCGCAAGATTTTAGAGATTATAGGAGATCTCCTACAGATCTATATGGTGAGGGACCCTATCCCCTATCCCCTATCTATTATATGGTGTGGATGGTATGGTGTTGAGTCACTTTCCTAGTCATGTCTACAAGACCCAAGACCATATAGTTTTGATCTATAGGTGATCAATGAGTTGATCCCCCATAGATCTATATGGTGGGTGGCCCTATATATTATATGGGGTCAAGTCACCTTGCCCCTCTTTTCTATTATTTCCTAGGCACAACTTAACCGCCCACCCGACTATCTCCCCCCCACCTGGAAAGCTAGGGTGGGGCTTAATTAATTAGTAAATTAATCAGCCTGCTATTTTAAGCTAGAATAAGGTGGCAGTTGGGATGGGTGGGGGGAATCATAGTGGTTCTCTGGTAGTCGGTAGATTATGATGTTGGAGGTAGATTAGTTGGGATGGTTGGGGGGTGAAATTTTCCCACCCAACCCTAACTATAGATTTCCCCACAACAGTCATGTGGGATGAAGAACAGGTTTCTTTCTTGACCAACTGCTTTGCCCACCTCTCAATAGCAAGTGGAGAAGAATGTTGCTTGATCTTGGACCAGTGCAATAATTGGGGTTTGAGCTCATTCCTTAGAAAAGGAACCCTATTCTTGTCCAAAGGTGAATAGATCACCCCCTCTATCTAGATGTGCCTAAGTTGTATGGATCTAGATCAAGGAGGAGGAAGTGCCCCTTACAGGGGTGGGTGGGAGGAGATAGAACCAGTAGGAGATAAAAGAAGGGAATTCAAAAATCTAGATAGAGGCACCTGAAATCAATCAGATAGGGTTGACTCTCCTTTCTCATCACTTGATTGGGTGGAACTAGTGAACCGACTATAGAGGACCTATATATCTATCTAGTTATTATAGTCAGGTTGAATGCTTGGATTATGTACATACTCTGATGGATCACCCCTCTAGACCATGGATGGAAGGGAAGTGAAACATGGATGCATTGATTCATGTTATTACATGATCGACTATGGCTATAACTGCATGGATGAATGACCTAATTGATTCCAATCTATTGCATTATCATCTACATAGGGGGCAAGCTATTCTCATGTTGGAGTAAAAAGGAGATATATCAATGGGGAATCTTGATGAGGTGGTTGAGACCCATGCGGCCAATCCCATCAAAGGTCGAGCACCTATGACTATAGATCATCTATTCACAACCAGACATGCATGGATGCACATGTCTATATAGATAGGGCTAGGGTCGAGGTCCTGTAGTTTCTCTAGGCCCCGAGGGTTATAGGAAAACCCTCGGGCCCTCAGGCATCTTTAAGGGGAGGGGCATAGAGTGAGAACCTATCAATTCTATATGTAATAGCCCTGATTCCATTCTATTGATTCCATCATGTTACGTACAATACAATACATAATGGATGGGGGGATGGGGATGGAAGGCCCCCCAGTGGCCCTCTCCCATCTAACAATGTATATAGATAGGGGTCCTCTACCTTGGGCCTCCCTCCCACATACCCCAATCATTTTTTTTCCTAAGGGTTGGGGAGGATAGCTACTCTTGGGGGGAAAGAGAGCAAAGGAGATGGGACTATCTAAAGTTAGGTGCTTGATCAGATGTTAGTGATCCCTCATCGTGTGGCACAGTCAAGAAATGACCCAGATATATATATATATATATATATAGTAGAGGGTGATCAAAGTGTTCGATCCCATACATTGAGTGCTCGACCTAAATCTATTCCCACATAGAAATTCCCCCTCAAAGATAGGGAGATAGGTGAACCCGTCCTCTATTCAAAGCCACTATTCGTTATCCTAAAAAAAATTGTTGGAGAAGTGGATCACTTATATATATCGCGATCGGGGAATACTTGGTTGGTGAAATAGTTCATAGCTAATGGAAGCTGACTCCAAAATGAAGCAACCTCAGGTTGAGCAAATGATCTATAGCATGCAATGTTATTAGTTGAAAATAATAGAATAATTTATTTGACAAATTGTTAACAAGCATGGTAAGGATGGCATAATTAGTTGACATATGCATTGTGGCCCTAGCACACAAGTATTTATACAGATACTAGTACTACCCTATACAATCTCATGTATGGTGCAAATACTATAATGTCTTTAGAGATGGAAATTCCATATTTGAGGGTTTCCCTTAAAGGACTTATTGATGACTATACTTACTATGAGCAATATTTGCATCAACTTGAGTTGCTTGATGAGCATCATTTAAACTCTCTCAAACATCTTTGACCTATCAAAAATATATATCTCGTTAATACAATCAAAAAAAAATTCTAGTTCTTTTAGAGTAGGTGATTTGGTCTTCTATGAGAGCCAATGCAATATAAATTCACCCCCAGATACTAAAGGTCAATTCAAACCTAACTAGTTGGTTCCTTACATCATCACCTTTGTTTATGGTTTTGGAGGTTATATCCTACCTATGATGGATGGTAAGCCCCTTGAAAAACTCATAAATTCCATGCATTTTTTTCGCTTTCATTCATAAATTATCTATGTGACATTTGTAAAATGATTAGTGATTAATATCACTTATCCTGTGACATCCAATCATCAACACCAAGTATTTGTATTAATATCCTTGTGAGTATTGTGTATCTTTATTGAATACATACTCCAAAATTTCACAACACATTAAACTTTATCTTGTAAATTATTATAGATGCTTTTTATTTCCATTTGTAAATTATAGGCAATGATTATTTTTGTTAGCTATAAAAGATATCTCTTTGTTTTACTAATTTTATTATAAAATATAATGGTTTATTTTTCTTTCTTAATATAAATAATTTTTTCTCTTACAATTTTTAATTTCAATAGTTTAGTTATTTAATTTTATTTCCTTTTTAGTATTAGAGCATTTTAAATAATTTTTGTATCATAATTTTAGCATTTGTAGATAATTTCTTTTATAAATGCTAGTTAATTAAATCATTTTTATGTAACTATTTTCTTTGAATATTATTCATTTATTTAATTAGATCATTATTGTATTTAATTAAATAAATTTATCCATTTTTTATCATATCATGATTGTATTTAAATAAACATTTTCATTGCAACACATACATGCATGAACATCCATCAAATATGAAAATAAAAATGTCTAAAAATCATAATGATATCTCATATATATAAACATAGAAATGTACAATGCCTAATATGTACAATTATAATTACCATTGTAACAAAATATTATGTATACACATAAAAATAATATAATAATTTACATATATTTGCATCATGGAGTGTGGGTCTTGAATCACTCAAGCACTAGTGGCTATCTAATTGAGGCTACTGATGAAGCACTATGTGATGTAGTTTGTACACCTTTGAGCTCACCCCTAAGCTTGTCTATCTCCTAGACCTAAGAGTGGTCTCCCACTCTCTCATAACTACCACCTAATCCATCAAATCTTGTACTAGAGGATTATTAATATCAGTGAAGCAAACTACTTGTGCTCTATCTAGGTCACCTCATAGCTATTCAACCCAAATCTAAGTGTCAGGTTCCCTCTTAATTCTCTTTGACCTCATCATAATATAGTCTCACTCACTCCTAAGGGTAGTGACCTCACCCTTGAGTTGGTATCTCTCCATAGTGACTATATGGCCTTCTACTACCCTCTCACCCTCCCAAACCCAAGATTCCTTATATGTATCTCTAAGCTTTTCTATACGATCAATGATGTGGCATGTGGAAAGCTTGAACTATGCTCTCTAACTACATAGGCAAGACCATCTCAACTATGAATTGAATAATGATGTTGAGCCACTCTTGTGCATGCACTACAATATAAAAAATATTCTACATCAATACTCATCATCACATATAAAACTAAAAAATGTAGTGTATTATATTCTACACATATATGTCTAAACATAAAGAAAATTAGTGAAATCTCACCTAGGTCCTTGATCTACTAGTCAAGATCTTAGATAGGAGTTGTGCTCATGGACATAGGATGTAGTAAGTTCAGTCTTGTAGAAACTATACTGCTTGACTCCTCTCTCTCCTTATGAACTAACAAACCTATTGTTAGGGGTGAATCTACTAATCTCTACAACACCTATGACTTCTCCTTGGAAGCTCTTTCCTCCAAATGGCTCTCCTCCTTGTTGGTGCTCTACTCTACTATCGACCCCTATGCAACAGGATCTCCTCGAGAAAAATGGGGGTTGATGAAACCTTGTGTGATCCTACATTTTCAACTTTCAAAAATAGATGTGAATCCTCTACCTCACTAATTGGGTCACTAAAGGTGGCATCATTGATGGTGGGTCGGGGTAGGTCTTCATATCTAACCACACTATAATGTGATCATACATAGGTTGGTATAATAGGAGGAAATTGTTGCACCTGACCAAATTATCTTATCACCTGCTCATAATAAAATGGCACAATAACACAATCATATCTTACAACAAAATATCTATCACATTGCATATGAACCATCTACCTAAAATAGCCTACCCATTCTCTCATTTATACATAAGGCTACCACACTACATCTATGTTGTATAGTCTATCAAAACCTTTTCTCTAATACACAAAATCTCCAAATATCTAATCTCACCATATTGAGTAATCTTGTGCTTATGGTGCATCTTACAGTATTTGGATAGGATAACCAATAGGTCTTGTGCATGTAATGTGCTTCAATGTCAATACCTGTAGAAGTGTGCATGTCATCAAACTCAAGCCCTCATGATACATCAAGCAGCTATGATCATAATATGAATATGCTAACATGTTGTATCCTCATGCAAACACTATCATATGTTCCTCCATAGACTTTATGGCATGTACCAAGCCCCAGTTGAGTTCCATTCCCATATATTGAGACCCATTTTGATATGGTATTGATCATAATCCTCTTGAATAGTTACACAAGAATGGATGCTTTCTTAATCTAGTATACATAAATATTTCTCACTACGTTAGTCAAAATGAGTCAACCTAGAGAAAAACATTGGCCCTCCTAAATAGTGGCCAATGACCTCTGCTCCTCATGGTCATTCTCTAACCATAAACTAGTAGTTTGAGAATACAATAGACATCCTCTAGGGTCACTATCATCTCCCCTATTAAGAGCATGAATATGGAGGTGTGTGCATCCCACCTCTCCATCAACATTATTAGCATTTCTAACATGGAAAGTGTATCTTTGGGAGAAAAAACATAGAAAATAACACCATGTATCTAAGCAATACCACCTCCTCTATTGATAGAGATGAATTTTGACTTTATAGAAGAGATCATTCCACTCCAACCATATCTTCACACATGGTAGTCATGTGTTGAAATAATTTTAAAAAATTAATACTCAGCTCAAATATCTCTTATCACTAAACTCATTTATAAGAAAAAAATAACAATATTCATTTTCTTGTAAGATTCTAGTACACCCTTGGACACTAGCACTTCAAATAGATGAAAATGCATCTTGTAGACTCTACCACATAGGTCAAAAACCTATGTGAGGCCCCAATAGTCTCATATTGTTTGAACACCAGTGTGCATCGTGGGGACCATTGGGCTTAATAAACCCTAAAAAATAAAAAAATAAAAAATTCACTCACCCAAAATTAGACTTCTCCCTATTTGACTCCCTCTCTGAGTTCATCTAGCTTGAGTCACCAAAAGTCTCATCCACAAAATTTTCACTAGAATATCACTCAAAGCTCTATAAAATGCCTAGGATGAATAATGGAAATGAATAGTAAAAAATAATTTTTCTTCCATATATAGCTATTTTTTTCTCAAAATGTAATAAGATTTATTCAAGTGAACTAACCTTCTTTTTTTCCTATCATGTTAGTAAAAACACGAGGAGGCACATATTCACCCTTCTCCAATTTTTTCTTTTGAATTTTCTCTAAATCATTCTTCTATCTATGTTAGTTTCCTCTAGTTTGGTAAACTAACACATATCTAATCTTGTAGAGTATATTAATTTTTCTCTAACATAAAACCCTATAGGTTTATTAGAATTGAATATAGTGGAGCTTCATTTGAAAAAAATATGGTGGCATCACCAGTACACTTAAGTGAGTGATCTCATCCTTTACCATGTATCCTTTTTGGATTATCCTCACTCTATATTTCTTATACTTTATTTTTAACTTTAGCATAACTTATTTCTTATTACAATCAACTTGCTAAAGTGGGGAAAAAATGTAGTGTCAAAAATTGCATATGGGTGCAATTTCACACTTATATTTTAAATCCACATTAGACTAAGATTTAATGATGACTTTCGATACTATTATATGAAATATTTTATCTTGCACATTAAAAATGAGATGTTACCAACACGTGCTCAATTTTAGTAATATTCTTTTGGACAATAGCACTACATGTGGACATCCATGTGATGTGCTGACACCTAGCAAATTTTTAAAATTCAAAAACTTACTTTCCACATTATTCATTTACAACACATGTTGCAATGCTTGAAAAAAACAAGCAACACCTCTTCCCTCTTGCTTGAGAAAACAAAACTCTTTCCTTTACCATTCGAGCTACAAAAATAATGTGACTTTATATACACACCTATCAAATCTTCTACCTTTGGGAAACTCTACTAAAATTTCCAATATTCATCACAAGTGCTCTCAAAATATTTCTTGTTCTCATTTTCTTCTTCACACATGACAACAAGGAATTCTTAAAGGGAGAAATTTATTGCTACATTCTAACATCCATTGAGAGAAAAAACCTTGGCTTCTAGTAATCTCTTTAGTTCTCATATATGCTACAAAATAATATATTTCATACAAGAAAAGAATTATTTATTTTTATCAAATTTTTACTACCATGTAATGGTGGTTTCCTTGTAGAATATGGTTAACACCGGGTGATCCCACAATAGTGGTTTACAATTTTTGGCCAAATTGGACACTAAAATAATTTTTTTAACTAAATCTTCATTTTTGGGTACCTATAGCGGCTAAACTGTGAGGAATTTGAAGATAATGCAAACTAGATTTTCATGAATTTTTTTCTGTAGATTCTAAATATATTTTTTTCAAAATTTTTAGAATCAAATTGCACTTCTTTTTCCATCTCCCTTGAAAACTAGTTTTTTTCAGAAAACAACATTTTTAAAAAGTGACACTCACCATATAACACATAACTTTTTTTACATGAAGGATAAAATTCTAATTCTTTCAAATTTAGATTTGTAACTCTGATATCTAGTGCTTCCACTTGGTTAGATAGTTTTTTATTGAATATTTTTTCTTGAATCAAGTTTCAAAGTCAAGCCAATTACAATTTAGACATAGTGTGACCGTATAACGCATAACTTTTTTTGTATGTATCAAAATTCTTTTTTTTTTGCTGGATCAAGGACTTCAATATCTGGTGCACTCATATTTTTCAATTTTCTTTTGATAATATTCAATTTTTCCACATGTACAAAACATAGAGCTTGATTTTCAGTGAAAAACCCACATTCACAAGAAATAAAAAATAAATATAATAATCAAATTAAATTTAATTAAAATTATACTCTTTTTGAAGCTTATAATAAGGACTACATACTTACAAAAATGATGCAGAGCTAGGAAGATTCACAAAACATCTCACAAACCTTCAATAATAATCCAAAACAATCTTTGTATAACACATGCTATTTGGCATTGTATATCACATTGGAAACATAACTATGACAGCCCACAATTTATTACCATGAATAGTCATTAATAACTTCTATAAAAAAATTAATGAAGCCAATCCCTCTGGTGAGATTGAAGAAAACATAGTTATATACTCTTCCTAAAATTATTATGAAGATCCAATGGTGGAAATTAAATTTATTATATTTTTCCCAAAACTGCAAACCCTAGGTAGGGTTCAGACCTGCCCTCACAAAAATGTTCATAACTTATTCAATTCTTAATGAATTTTGATGAGAATTGAAGAAAATGAAAGTATATTCACATGGAAACAAAATAAAATTGGTTTTAGATCCAAAATATATACTTTATATTCCGTACCATCACACTTCTTTAGACTGTAAATTCTGCACAATATTGTTAGAATAGGCAGTCTCACCAAAATAATCATATCTTCCACAAAATTCAATAAAATTCAATGAGACAAAACTAATTGGAAACTAAAAACAGATATTTTTCCATCCATATATGATAATCTATCTTTTGAGTCCATACCATGCCGTACAAATCACAACTTCAATATGAAAACAATGTGAAAATCAGAAAATGCACAAAATTAGAGGTTTCCATTCATCAATCTTCAAAAATAATGTCTCCAACCCCCAATTCGAGTTTTGGAGGGTTTATTTATAAATTTTCAACCAAAACTAACCATTTTCAACCACCTTTTGATTATTTTGTTCACAAAACATGTTAATGACACTTTTTGACAAGTATCTTGACAACTTTCTTGAGGAACTTTTACAATTTTTACAATATGGACCAACTTTAAACATTATTTGAAAAATGACTTAAAATATGACTTCCTAATACTCAAACACCTCTAAAATGGTTTTATAAACCTTATTATAAGACCCAATACACAAAATAGAGCAACTGTTTACAAATGGTCTCATGGAGGCAAGAAATCAAATAGGTGCTCCTGCACCAAACTTCCGAGGGAAAAAGAATTCAAGCCCCTTTGAATTGTCTTTTTCCTGGTCTTCCAGTTACTTTGCACCTTTCCCTTTGTCTTTTCAATCAGATTTTGTATTTTCTTCCTTTTGTTCTTCTTATGCCTTCTTTTATCAATCATCCTCTCAACTTCTAGGCTCCAAAACTCTATTTCTTGTGTATAAACCTTAGTAGCATCATCTATATCTTCATTCTCATCATTAGAGTACCATAAAACAATATGTTCACCATAACCATAACCTGCATCATACTCTTTCAAACCTTCATATACCTCATCAACAAACAAATCTGCAACATCTTTATTAACAACTTTATTATCAACAACAACTTGATCATGAATATCAACATCAATGTTATCAACAACTTTATCATCATCAACATGAGTATCAATATCAAGGTTATTAGTAACATCAACAACCTTCTCAACTTGTTCATAAACAACCTTTTCATCAACTAATTGAGTACCAACAACAACCATATCATTAATCTCAACATCAACATGTTCATCTTCAAACACAATTGGAATATCATGCATCTCAACTTGTAACTTACCTTGCTCAACTTGAATAGTAGATTCAAACTTTACCTCTTCCTCATTTGCTGCCTTCTTCTGTTTTCTTTTCTTCTTCATAATCTTCTTTAGAGGCCATCTTAACCTCTTTGAAATTGGTATATTCCAACTCCTTAGTGATTTCTTAAGAATTTCATGTTCCTTGTCCAATCTTTCCAGTCTTTTGCTCATCTCTTCCATGGCTTTCTCAAACTCTATTTGTCTTGCCTTCTTTCTCTCCATCTTTCTCAACTCTTTTTCCTCCCTTTCCTTCTTCCTTCATGAATCCTCAGCCTGCAAACATCTTTCCAATCTTCTCAACAAATCCATCTCCACAAGCAAGTCTCTCCTTGCTTCCACTTCACTTTGCCACACCTAGGCAATCAGGTTCCTTCCTCAACCTGCACAACACACAACCACAAACACCAACACAAAACCAAAAAACTTCACCAACCCATATCTTTTCTAGGCTTTGATACCACTTTGATGCAGAGCTAGAAGGATTCACAACACATCTCACAAATCCTTAACAATTTCTCAAGGCAATCATTAAGTAATGCATGCTATTAAGCATCCTCTCAACCATTCAACATGACAAGAAAAAAATAGCACAAACCTTTATCTGACCTTGGATTGAGTCTTCCATAAGTAAAATATATCATTCCATGCATAACTCTGTCAGCAACATAAATATAACAACCATAGGTCTTTGATTCACAACTTGCACCATAACTTTGCAACCTTTCAATTAGGGACTGTCATCACAAAATCATTGAAATGACATAATATACCAACTATAATCACAAATTTGAGTACCTTGGATAATCTTCTAAAACATATAATAAATTTGGTTACCTGTGTTATGTAACAACACTACAAATAACGTTTGTACTCTGCCCTTTTAGGCCTTTACTAGTCTGATTTCACTATGAACTGTAAAAAATAGTCATTAATAACTTTCAAAAAATTAATCATTAAGCCAATCGCTCTGGTCAGTTTATATATTATCCAGTTACAAAACTCTAATCCAATTTTTAGATAGATCCAATAGTTCAAACAAAAGTTATGAGGGTTTTACCAAAACGGGTAACCCTTGGTAGGGTTCCAGGCTGGTTTTACAAAAAATGCCATATCTTTCTCATACCTTCATGAAATCAAATGAGACCAAGTTCAAAATGATGTAGAAACATATTACTACCTTATCCAATGACTTCCCCTTCAATATCAGGCCGTACATTTCCATACAGGAGCAAAGAATCACATTTTTACAGTGTTTTCTGAGAAAAAAATAAGAATTCCATTGATATTCTTCCATTACAAATCAACTTCTCCCCTTTTTTTGACCTATGGAGGATTTTTATACATTGAGGACTAAAACTAACTCAGATAAACTGACTATAACTGATTCCAATCTCCATCTAACTAATGGACTTAACATTTACTTAATAGTTTGCTCTTTTGACAATGTTGACAATGGGTAACTTTGAACATTATGGAACCACAACCCAGTAACATGATTTCCTAGATTCAAATGACATCATGTACATCAAAACAGCTGTATTAAGCCTTATTCAAACATTAAAAGACATCAACAAGGAATACTAAACTCAATAAGGCCCTATAGAGGCATGGATCAAATAGGTGCCCGTGACTGAGAGACATCAACCATGTAAAACAAACATAGGAGGCATTGACACTCCTTCGCTGTCTCTCATGGTCTTCAAAATTGGTCCTTTGCATAATGTTAAGATTGTTTGGAGGAGCAGATGCATCAGTCAGACTAGAGAGACTAGCCAAGATTTCTATGTATGTTCGGTCTTTTCCCACCATATACTTTAGTTTTTTGATAACTCGGGCAGCCCTAGCCAACTTCGGGTCTCTTTGCAATTGATGTTCCAAGTCACCCAACCCTTTGCTGAGGGTGGAAACATTCTGAAGGAATGTGAATAGCCTCATGCTCATCGATTGACGATGGTGTGGGAGATGCAGGATGAGTGGGGACATGGTCAGTCTCGTCAAAGAATCCTACCTCTCCCCTTGACAACTGCTCCTATGTGGTGAGACCAACGGCTGATCCAACAAAAAGGCCTGTAGAGAAACTAGTAGTGACCTTTGTCCTCTCCATCAGAAGGTGTCATACACTCCTCCTAACAATATACCCAGAGGTTGTGGACTACGTTTTGATGCTCATAAACCATCACAACACTCAAGGGCACAAAAATCACAAGGTATAAGGGAAAAGCCTCAACACCAATGAATGAGCAGGCGTTGGTTCACGTCGGGTTCACAAAAAATGTAAGAGAGGGGGACCAACCACATTCAAGGCCCTAGGTCATAGAGGGCCAAAAGAAAAAGGCTGCCCTAACTTACCTCACTCTAAAGGGGTGTTTTGAAAGGAGGGATGAGAATGATGAGGACTATAAGGCCCTTCAATCACTCTATAGACCCAAAACTTAGAATACAGGTGAGCCAATTTGTTCAAATTATTCATGCCTTAGTAAGCTCTTCCCAAGGGATGAAATGTGAAGTTTCAGACGATGGTGCGGTATGCACTAGCCTCTCAAAGCTGGTGTCTATATGACCGTAGTGACTGGAAAATACAAGTGGAACTACTAGGAAATGAGCTAACAACCTAGCTTTCAGGATTTTAAGGGAAACAAAATAAAACTATAAAGCGGTGAGAAGGCCAAATGAATGAAAGTAAATATTAAAGGATGAAAAATGATCTCAAAGAGCCTATTTTATGTTAGCTCCAAATATTATCCACCACCTGCCCAAGAGCTCACTATTAGCTACATTAGAGGAGAGAAAGAAAGGAACCCAGCCCCGCCCGCCTGTTTCTACACATCTCTACGGAGCTGATGGAGTGTTGTTGTTGCCTCATGGAGTGCCAAAAGAAGCTGCTTGAGAGTGATGGATGCTAAGAGAATGCTTGCACCCTAAAGACTTTTAGAAAACTACTTCCGAATGCTTGAGACTTTTGAGAGAGACAAATGTAGTAATGAAGAATGCTTTAAAGGTGGGATGATAAAATTACCATTTGGCTTATTAGTTGAAGAGTGGGCATTACAAATCGACCCCCTGAATGGGAAGCAATGCCCTAAGGCTTATGAAGGAAATCATAGGGTTACAACATGTCACACGTGACGCTTAGTGATCGAGCCCGCATCCCTAAGAAGTTACCTTCCACCGGACAAAAGTCGGACAAATGAAACAGGAAGGCAACAAGCTAATGTGGATTTTTTCCTTCGGATTTTTTTTTCTAAGGTGAGGAAGTGTAAAAAGGGAATTTGCATAAGGTGTGCAAATTTGCACCTATATAGTAAGCTCCAAAAATTCCTGCAAGAAATAGAGGAGATGATATTAGAGCTTAGGATTCCAATTCTCCTCATATGCAATATCAATAGATATACAACTTACTTTTATGTAGCATTAAATTAGTTGAGTGGTTATCACAAGTATCTAAGAAAATTAGAGGATCATCAATCATCATAACGGTTTGAGCTTAATTATTTTTATTAACTTTTTTTTTCTCTGTGCATGTATAGGTAGATTTTCCATTGTAGGTTTACTTTGTTCAACATCACAGTATGTGGAGGAAAATGTGGCTCCCACAAGGGTTGAGACCAACATATTGTCCTCTTATTTACAAAGAGGAATAAAGTGTAAATTTCATAAATTAAAATGGGTGTTGGTAATAGCAGTCACCTACATCCCAAGGCAAGGCATTCACCATAACAATCAGGGTGGAAAAATTGATAGCACAATGTTACAAGTCACTTTGATATAATGGCATATTCACTTCAAAAGAGACAATGAATAATGCACATTGACCTTGAAGAACAATATAAGGTATAGTTTGATGATAAATGTCATATCCAAACAACAAGGTAGACTTTCCTTAATCACAGTGAACATATGACATTCACTTTAAGGTTGTAATCCATTCACGAAACCTTCACATCCAATGTTAAGAATACACAGATTGAAGAGACAACTTCAACATGCAAAGAGCGGTCCAAGATAGATGATTATACATATGGGGCAACCTTTGTGGAACATAACAATGTTATGATAACAAGTAGCTACTGTGAAGGCATAATTCAAGAAAAAAACAATGGTATGCTTCTAATAGTTGATAAGAGACAACACAAAGTAACAAATGTCATGAGGTTGATTATATAAATAATGCAAAGAGAATACATAGTGACCACTCTAATGATCATAATCATCTCTATCAATGAGTTTATGTAGTTTTAGATGTCAAAGGAGAAACTACAGATTGGTATCTTGATGTATCACATGGGTATTGAAAGCCACACTATCCACATTATGTCATAGGCATGTTCATTATAATGGAAAACGGAAACATACAACATGAAAATAAGGTTTTCATAATAAGCCAAGGGAAAAGAATTAATAAACAATTATCGTTTCTATCTTCTCTTAGATTGCATCTTCAAAAGCATATCAAGGCATTTTTTTTAAAACCCAAAATAATAAAAGAAATGAAGGATTCATGAAGAAAAGCCATGGCCTGTAGTGGGTTTTGAAACCCAAAAATCTTGCAAAAAATGAGAAAATCAAGAAATTAATATCATCGCAATGGAGCAAGTTGTCGATACAATGAAAGCACAAATACTATTAACATGAAATTTTTCAAAAAAAAAAAATCATGGAATTAACTTTCCCAATCAAGACTATAAGAACATAGATGATGGCTCCTTACATACAAACTATGTGTGCTCAATTTTCTCCCACTTCACAACCCTCACCATCTTAGGTTTTGTTGTATTTACAAGTCCTCAAGTGTAGGGTTTACATGGTGTAAGTTGAACCTGAAGATAGTTGTTGTCAAGGTTATGGAAAGAGACAGAAACATTTCAACACAATGAGAGGAAGTTGTGTGTAGTTGTGAATGGGTTTGGATGGTGCACATGGGATGCATTTAAAAAAAACTGATATAACTATAGACAGTGATAAAGAATGACACGCAAAGGGCACAGAAAAGAAAAGACTGTCAAAATCTTAAAGAGGCATGGGATGGAGGTTTTGAAGTTCCTCAAAACCTTCAAACCCTATGAGCATAGTGAATTCCCAAACTGAAAACCTATAGATACTTACAAAAGGCTGAGAATAAGAGGGTTTTTGGACTTCTCTTTCTAGAAAAATAAAGAATTTTTTTACAAGAAAACCTCAAAAGGAGAGAGGAAACACACAAAAAATGGCAAATTTCATCATTCTTCTATGAAACTGAAGCAGAAGCATCATTTCTTTCACAGATAAAGTGAAAATATCTCTACATTTTCAAGCATAGAGAACTTACTAGAAGGGAGAGTAGATCTAGCCATCCACAATCACACTCAAAAGCTCAAGCCCTTCAATCCCTCGATGCGGCATAACAACATATAACAAAAAGTAAAAGTTGAATGCAAAATAAGCTCGAGTTAGGGTTAAGCATCTTTTGAGTTTCTCAAATGAACCCTAATTTGGCAACCCAAGTGATTTTTATCACTTTATTTTATAAATTTGCATTGTGACTAATGTATTAAATCTCCCCCTTATTTTGCATGAAATTAAGATAGAATAAAAATGTAAACATTATTAAAGTAATGAATTATAAATTACTTTAATAAATGTCATAAAAATGCAAAAAGGTTAGCAAATCTATAACGCATATTAAAGTTAATCTCAATCGATTACTTTAATATTTGTTCAAATTGTTTACTCTTGTCCCAAAATCATGCAAAAATAGAAGTGAGAGTGGAACTGAATCTTTACACATGCATTTGGAGATATTCTAAGTGATTTTTCTTTGACTTTTATTCAAAACTGGAGTGCTTTTGGAGTTCTCTTTGATCAACCAGTTTGAGAGGGGAGTTTGGAGCCATTTTCTTAACGGATTAGCTAGCGAGCCTCTTTGTTGTGGATTTTCAAAAATTCTCATGGAGAGATATATTTGAGTGAGAAGGATTGCAAGCACCACTTCAAAATACCTTTGAGTTTATTTTTGTATTAAAGGAGAAAAAGCTTAGGTTTTTTTCTTAGTCGTTATTTTTTGGTCTTCTCTTGCATGTTGCAGAGAGTCATCGGGATTTGTAACTTAGATTTTCATATTTTTGATATGCAATAGTAGTTATTTTAGTTCATTTTTATCAATTTTTGTAGAGATTTCTTCAATTTTCAATACAATCAAAGATTCATCTATTTGGATTCTGGTGTCTTGTTTCATGTTGAGTGGTTTGATAAAGGACTTTCAGTGTTTTACTTCAAAACCTTTAAATTCATTTGTCTCGTTTTTATTGAAAGCAAGTATACAAAGTATAAAATTCATCATAGGTCACGAATTAAGCAAGTTCTTTCATGATTTTCTATGAAACACTTTTGTGGTGAAATTTATCAGTCTGAGTTGTATGAATAGATTTATTTTAAGAAGTAGTTGTGAATCAAGCTGCAGATTAATTATTTTGGTGCATCACCTCCTAGAGTTAGCTTTTCATTTCATTAGTTATCCTTCTCCCCTTTTCCCACAAAAGATTCATTAGTTTCTAGGAGATCTAAAGGGGAACCAACCCATAATCTAGAGGTTCATTCTCATAGTAGGTCACCCACAACCTGAGTTTGATCCCACATTGCATGGGATTTCCAAGCTTGCAAAGGCTTAGCATCAAGGGCGCAATCCTATGTGATAATAGATCATAAGAACACAAAGACACCTAAGGTTTATCTTGGTGACACTAACAAAAAAACCCTCTCAGATAGACCCATTCTACACTATACTATTGATTAATAATAAATTGGTGAACAATTGCATGATCGACTCAAGAGTTGCAATAAATATCATGCCAATGGTTGTTATGAAAGAATTGGACATGTGGGTGGACACTACTTATGGAAAATGCTATGTAATGGATAACAAGTCAGTCTTGGTTGTTGGAGTTATATGGGATGTAGAGCTAAAGTTGGCTACATACCCTAAAGAAAATTATAGAATTGATATCACCATTGTAGACACTCCTACCTATTAGGGCATGTTGATATCTAGGCAATGGACTAATTCAATAGGGGGAAATGTTCAATTAGATTTTTCATAAGCAAAAATACCAGTGAATGGAAAAGAGGTCAAGTTGTATAGAGAGCCAAGATTTGAACAT